>PVIC010003272.1:0-69763 GCA_004025085.1 Thryonomys swinderianus
TTTTTTTTTTTTCTTTTTGAGGAAGGGTCTCGCTTTTGTAGTTCAGGCTAGCTCTGAGCTCACTATGTAGCCCAGGCAAGCCTTGAACTCAGCAATCCTCCTGTCTCTGCCTCCCGAGTGCTGGGATGACAGGCGTGAGCCACCACGCCCAGCAGTACAGCAGTTTTTATATTGACTTTGCAAACACTTAATTGTAGTTGAAAAGCATCTTGCAATTTTCTTTCTTTTTTTTAATTGCATTCTTTATTGGTACAATTTGCATACATCTCACACTCACACATAACATTTATTAAAAAAACACATCTTCTTTATCCAGTCTCCAGTTGATGGGCATTTGGGTTGTTTCCAAGATTGAGCTATCACAAACTGAGCTGCTGTGAACAAGGGTGTACATCTGTCTTTCCACTGCGATTTTCTAAATTCTTTTGGGTATATTCCTAGCAGGGGGATGGCAGGGTCCAAGGGACCCCTAGTCCTAGTTTTCTGAGAAATCTCCACACTGATCTCCACAATGGTTGCACAAGTCTGCAATCCCACCAACTGGAGAAGGGTTCCTTTCTCCCCACAGCTTCGCCAGCATTTATTGTTCGTTGATTTTTGTAATAGTGGCCATTCTTTGTGGAGTGAGATGAAATCTCAGTGTTGTTTTCATTTGCATCTCTCGAATGACTGGTGATGTTGAACATTTCTTCATATGCTTCTTAGCTCCTTTAACTTCTGCCTCTGAGAAGTGTCTGTTCATTTCAGATGCCCATTTTTGAATTGGGTCTTTAAACTTGGGGAGGCTGATCTGTTTAAGTTCTTTATATATTGTAGAGAGTAGCCCTTTGTCTGATAAACAACTAGTAAAGATTTTTTCCCATGTTGTTGGTGGAATTTTGGCAGTGTCAGTGACTTCTTTTGCTGTGCAAAAGCTTTTCAGTAGAATGAGATCCCATTTGTTGATTCTTTCTGCTAGTTCTTATGCTATAGAGGTTTTATTCATAAAGTTTCTGCTTAAGCCAATGTCTCCAAGAGTTTTACCTAATCTGTTTTCCAGCAGGCTTATTGTTTCTGTTTTAATGTTTAAGTCTCGTATCCATTGTGAGTTTAGTTTTGTGCATGGTGAAAGAGATAGGTCTAGCTTTAGCTTTTGGCAAGTTTTCCAGCACCATTTGTTAAAGAGGCTGTCTTTCCTCCATTGAGGATGTTTGGCTCCTTTGTCAAAGATAAGGTGGCTTAGAGTACCTGGGGTTGTTTCTGCATCTTCTAATCTATTCCACTGGTCCTTGGGTCTGTTACTTTGCTAGTACCATGCAGTTTTTATCACAGTGGCTTTATAGTAGAGTTGTAAATTGGGGATTGTAATACCCCCTGCCATGTCATGGTTGCTTAGAATTGCTTTTGCTATTCTAGGTTTCTTGTGGTTCCAGATGAATTTTTGTATTATTTTCTCTGGCTCTGTGAAGTATACCATTGGGATTTCAATTGGAATTGCATTGAATCTGTATAGTAGCTGTGGAAGTATAGCCATTTTGACGATGTTGGTTCTCCCTACCCAGGAACAAGGGATATCTTTCCACTTTCTGATTTCCTTTTCTATCTCGTTTTTCAGAGTCCTATAGTTTTCAGAGTAGAGGTCTTTCACTTCCTTTGTTAGGTTGATTCCTAGGTATTTCATTTTCCTGGGTGCTACTGTGAAAGGGATTGCCTCCCCAATTTCTCTTTCAGTGAGTCCGTTGTTTGTGTAGACAAAGGCTGTTGATTTTTGAGCATTAACCCTGTATCCAGCAACACTACCAAATCTGGTAATTAAGTCTAGCAGTCTCTTGGTTGAATTTTTAGGATCCTCTAGATAGAGTATCATATCATCAGCAAATAATGACAGTTTAACTTCTTCTTTACCTATCTTTATTCCTTTTATGTCTTTGTCCTGCCTGATTGCTATGGCTAATATTTCCAGCACTATATTGAAGAAAAGTGGAGACAACGGACATCCTTGTCTTGTTCCTCATCTTAGTGTAAAGGGTTTCAGTTTTTGCCCATTAAGTATGACGCTGGCTGTTGGTTTCTCATAAATAGCTTGTATTAAATTGAGATAAAGTCCTTCGATTCCAATTCTCTGTAGGGTGTTGATCATAAATGGGTGTGGGATTTTGTCAAATGCTTTTTCTGCGTATATTGAGATAATCATGTGATTTTTGTCCTTGAGTCTGTTAATATAGTGTATTACATTGATTGATTTACATATGTAGAACTAGCCTTGCATCCCTGGGATAAATCCAACTTGATCAGGGTGTATGATTTTTCTTGATAACTCTCTGTATTCTGTTTGCAAGTATCTTATTGAGGATTTTTGCGTCAATGTTCATTAGAGAGATTGGCCTGTAGTTTTCTTTTTTGGTGGGTTCTTTCCCTGCCTTTGGAATCAAGGTGATGGTTGCTTCAGGGAATGATTTGGGGAGTACTGCTTCCCTTTCAATTTCATTAAAGAGGTTGAGAAGTACTGGTATTAACTCTTCTTTAAAAGTTTTGTAGAATTCAGCAACGAAGCCGTCAGGACCAGGGCTTTTCTTTGTTGGTAGGTTTTTTATTACATTTTCAATTTCCCAGATTGATA
This sequence comes from Thryonomys swinderianus, assembly GCA_004025085.1. Lineage (NCBI taxonomy): Eukaryota > Metazoa > Chordata > Mammalia > Rodentia > Thryonomyidae > Thryonomys > Thryonomys swinderianus. Next base: position 2,600 of record PVIC010003272.1, read on the forward strand.
TCGGGTTGTTTAACATTTTTATATCCTCTTCATTCAACTTTGGGAGTTCATATGAGTCTAGGAATCTATCCATTTCCTCTAGATTTTCCATCTTCTTGGAGTATAGATTTTCAAAGTACGTGTTTATTATCCTTTGGACTTCTGGATCTGTGCTGATTTCCCCATTTTCATTCCTTATAGCATGGATTTGAGCCTTTTCCTTCCTTTGTTTGATAAGGTTGGCTAAGGGTCTGTCGATCTTATTTATCCTTTCAAAGAACCAACTTTTTGATTCATTGATTCTTTGTATTGTTCTCTTTGTCTCATTGCATTAATTTCTGCTCTGATCCTTATAATTTCCTCTCTAGTATGTGCTTTGGGTTTGTTTTGCTCCTCTTTTTCTAATTGTCTGAGGTTTATCATTAGATTGTTTATTTCGGTTTGCTCTATTTTCTGAGTGTATACATTCACTGCTATGAATTTCCCTCGCAGAACTGCTTTCATTGTGTCCCATAAATTCCTGTGTGTTGTGCTGGGGTTGTCGTTTAGTTGTAGAAACTGTTTAGTTTCTTCTTTAATTTCTTTTGTGGCCCATTGGTTGATTAACAGAGAGTTGTTCAATTTCCATGTGTTTGTGAGGATCTTGGAATTTCTTCTGCTGTTCAACTCCATTTTCAAGGCGCTATGGTCTGATAGTATGCAGGGGATAACTTCAATTCCTTTGCATTTACTTAAGCTTGTTTTATGGACTAGAATGTGATCTATTTTGGAGAATGATCCATGAGCAGCTGAGAAGAAGGTATATTCTCGCTTTGTAGGATGAAAAATTCTGTAGACATCTAATAAGTCCATTTGCTCAAAAGTTTGATTTAGCTCAAGTATTTCCTTATTGATTCTTTGTCCAGTTGATATGTCAATTTGTGACAGTGGAGTATTGAAGTCCCCTACTACTATTGTATTCGTGGTTAACTGGCTTTTCATGTCCCATAATGTTTGTTTTATATAGTTGGGTGCATTAGAGTTTGGTGCATAAATATTTATGATTGTTGTTTCTTTCTCTTGGATAGTTCCTTGTACGAGGATAAGGTGACCTTCTTTTTATCTCTTTTAATCAGTTTGGGTTTGAAGTCTATTTTATTTTATCTGCAAACAAGATAGCCACTCCTGCTTTTTCGCAGTTTCCTGTGGCATGGAGGATTGTTTTCCAACCTTTTATTTTCAGTCTGTGGGTTTCCTTCTGAAAAGCTTCTTGATCCAATCTGCTAGTCTGTGTCTTTTAATTGGTCCATTGAGGCCATTGACATTAATGGTTATGACTGATATGGACATATGCAGAGCTGCCATGTTTCCCTGTTCTCAGTTCTTTTCTTCTTTGCTTTTCCCCTTCTCTATTTAATTTCTTGTTTGCCCCAATGAATTCACTCTCCTGGGTCTCATGGGTATGGAATTTTCTGTGTTTTTTTCCAAGATATTCTTTAGAATGTTTTGGAGTGCAGGTTTCGTATTTGTGAAGATTTTAGGTCTTCTTTATCATGGAAGTATCTTATTTCCCCGTCTATTCTGAAAGATAGTTTTGCAGGATACAGCAGTCTAGGTTGGAGGTTGTTTTCCTGCAATGCTTGAAATACTTCCCTCCACGAAGTCCTTGCACTGAGTGTTTGTGTTGAAAAGTCTGCTGTGATCCTAATGGGTTTCCCTTTGTTGGTAATTTTCTTCGTTTCTCTCACTGCTTTCTGTATTTCATTCTTTTGTTGTGCATCTGGAAACTTGATAATTATATGTCTAGGTGTAGATATTTTTATGTCATGGCGTTTTAGAGTCTGATAGGCCTCATTTATCTCTATGTCTATTTCTTTTCCTATGAAGTTTTCTGTTGTTATCTCTGACAATAGCTTTTTTATGTCTTTTACACTGTCTCCTGCTTCCTCAGTGACTCCAATCAGTCTTATATTATTTTTCTTTGCATCATCTAGAAGCTGTTGATTTCTTATGGTCCCTTGCTCTTTTCCATAGATTATCTCTTTCCTGCTCTTTGGCTGCTATGCTGTCCTCTAGGTCTGAGATTTGGTTCTCTGCTTCATTCATCCTACTTCGCAAGCTTTTGTTCTCCTTCATCATTCCCTGGAGCTCTGCTTGAAGCTGTTTAAAAGGTTCCACTGCTTAGAGAAGCTAGATCCCCCCCACCTTTTTTTTTTTTTTTATCTTGCCTGGTCTCTCAGCGCGGCTGCTATGTGAAGGGACGCAGGAAATGGCCCCGCCTCCTCTCGGACCTGGGTCGTCACAACGCAGCTCTGGGATGGGGCCCGGGGTCCGTACCTGACTCCTCACTGCATGGCTCCTGGATGGAGTGAGCTGGTGGGCAGGCCTCAGTCCTCCGCTGCCGCCGGGAACGAGAGGCATCTGGGGTAGCCGAGTCGTCTGCGCTGGCTCGGGGTGGAGCAGGCCGTTGTGCAGGCCTCAGTCTGCCGCCACCGCTGCCGCCGCCAGGGATGGAATCCATCTTGCAATTTTCTGATTCCTGCGACATAATTGGGCCCTGGGCCCTGGGCCCTGCCAGGGCATTATAGAGAGACTGATTTTTACTGACCACATAAGCTGTCTGGACACATTAAGTCTCTTGATTTGTAGACTTTAAGTATTTACTTGGTATCAGGGAAGTCTAAACTTAACCCAATTGAAATATCCAAGTAGAACCTTTGATCTCAAATTATTTACCACCTACCTCTAACAAAAAGTGTTCTGTCCTGCTACCGGAACTAATAGAACTCTGTTTACGCGCGTCTGCTGAGACTGCAGGCACACTGGCCGGTATCACCGTGTGCAAGCTGTTGAGCCCATTCTCTGTTTCACTCATTCTTTATTTTTAGTTCAGATTAAATTGCCAGGTCTAAAGTCTGGCTTTGAAAGCATCTGATTTTACTGAGAATTCATTAAAGTGCAGCGTTTGAGGCTGCGGGCATGGGTGACATTCCCTGGGCTGTGAGCAGCGGGTGTCCTGGCTTCTGTTTCCTCGCAGAGAAATGGTTAACGGGGCGGCGTTTGCCCCCCAGAGTCCGCGCGGACGCGTCTGTGAGGGGACCGCTGCAGCTCACGCCCCGCGCGGCTGGCCCCGGGGCTTTGCGTCCTTCACGCCTCACCCGCGCCGCCTCCCGGCCTCCCTCCGCAGGGCCAAGGTCACCTTCCTGAGGCAGCGGTTGCCCCGGGTGGCCCGCATCCTCCGGTTCCCACGTGGGGCTTCTTTCTTTCCGGACCTAAGTGTCGCTTTGTCTTCCACTGTAACGAAGGCCGGGCAGTCCAGGGAGACCTGGCAGGGCCGCAGCGAGCTGCGGATGAGGTCTTTCCTTGTCTGGCTGCCGAGGCCTCCTAAAGCTTTCTTACTGCTTGCCGGTTCCCATGTCACTGGCAGCGCTATTGTGGCGTCTTCTGTTACCTGTGCGTAGCCCTGGTCTCTCTCCTGTAGGTCGGGCTGAGTTTGTACGCGTTGCTGCTAAAACAGATCCACGCAAGTGGAGGACTGCTGGAGCGTTGTTCTCCTGCCCTGTAAACGTGCTGGTTTTCCCTGTGTCAGTCCAGGAGTGACCATCCCCTAGAGCCGCGGGAGGGGACAGGGCGGTTCCTTCTATCTTTCTGGCTGAACGGCACCGTAAAATGTGGGGCGATATTAAGATGTGAAAAGCAGCAGAAGCAGGGCAGCCCTGCATGCGGTGGGGCGGAGCTCTCCTTCCATACTGAGAGCACTTGTTCCCGGGGTTGCGGCTCCCTGGACTCTGCCCTGGGCTGCCTCTCCCGGCCACGCCTCTCCTGGCCACGCCTCTCCCGGCCACGCCTCTCCCGGCCACGCCTCTCCCGGCCACACCTCTCCCAGCCACGCCTCTCCTGGCCACGCCTGGTCACCCCCTCCTCCTTCGATAAGGGTTCAGATTGGGGGCCTCTGGGCTCTCTGTGAGCCTGGGAGTTTAAGTAGGGTTTCATTTTCCTGTTTTCGTAATTGTTGAAGTGCTTTTGCTTTACAGTCTCACTGCCTTGTAACAGTAATTTTTAATTTTTAATAAAATGTTTATAAAGTCAGATGGTAATAAAAAGCCTTTAAACATTATCAGCAGTCTACTTGGCTCTACCTTTTCCCCGGTGTGCTTTCTCTTTTCTCTCCCTGTCTCTCAGCAGTGCAGAACTGTTTGGCTGTTTCTTTTAGTGTTTATCTATGTAAAAATATTTAAGAATTGCTATTTCCTAATTAATTTTGTTTCTTTAATACCAGATCTAAAGCAATCAGATTTTTTTTTTTGAGACTGGTCTCGTTTTGTAGTTGAGACTGGCCCTGAACTCACTATATAGCCCATTGAATTTAGCAATCCCCCTGCCTCTGCCTCCTGAGTGCTGGGATTACAGGTGTGAGCCACTACACCCAGCCAGGTTGTTTTGATAAATTTATCTTTAGTATTGAATAATACAGGTGCATTTAAGGCAGTTTTGCAAGTAAATTTCCCAATAAAAGCATTAATGCTGGTAAATTTGTTTCTTCTACTTTTTTTCATTATACTTGGGATTCTAACATTTGAATATTTTATGAGTCTTTTCTCAGAGTAAGAATGAAGTTCCTTTTTGAGCTTGAGTTCACTTCTTTACCTACATCTCCTTTTTTTCTTTAGTGGAGTAGATGCAATGAATTTTTCTTTAAGCACATGTTTTCTGGGCTCTTATATGTTTTTTTCATTTAATTGGAGTATGGTCAAACAGTATAATTATATAAACATTTTAAAGTAGCATTTAAATTTATTATACCTTATGACTGTCAGTGTTCTCTGGACGTATATAAAAATAATGTGCTTCATTCAAGAGAGTTAAAGTAACATTTATATAATTAAGTCAGTTTGTCCATAATTCAGTTAATTGTTCATAATTCAGTTTTTCTTCCACCTTCATTTGAAAAAAAAGATGCCAAAATTTTCTCCTTAGCATTCTTCTCTACATTCTTAAATTTCCATGAAGATGATCGAGTTTTGGAGGCCAGATTTTTGCTAGGCTTCCTGTGTCAGGAAGGTATATTAGCACCTGTTACGTGGCTGGGTGGTTTCTTGTCTGCTTAGACTTCACTCTGCTGGATAGAATGTGGTGCTGCTTTCTCTCCCCATGCTCCTACACATTAGTAATTAATGTATTCTCTTTTTTGCTGTGATTATTGTTCAGCTAGAATTCCTTTTTGAGTCCTTTCCTTAAGTGAGATAGTAGATAGTGTGCTTTTCATTTTTTTAAATATTGGCAAATACTTCTCTCTCACTAGGGGTGTGTATAGGATGTTCGCCTTGTGTAGCAGTTCGACCTCCCTGTTCACAGTTTTGCATTCTAAGATTTCAGTTACTGTGACCAACGATGACCAAAAAGTATCAAGTGGAAAATTCCAAAATAAACAATTCATGACTTTTAATACTTTATAATTTTTTATTATTAGTTATTGTTAGCCTCTTAGCGTGTCTAATTTATAAACTAAACTTTATCCTAGGTACGATGGCTAGGGAAAGCTTTATTTCAGGGTGGGTGTTGCCTGAGGTTCCGGCGGACCCTGGGCTCCTATGGGGCCTGCCGTGCCTCTCCCCAGCCGTGCAGATACTGTTGTTTCAGTGTCACACACTTTGCAAGTGTGACGTTAATTGGATTCTTTTCATTTTTAAATAATTGTTTCTGGTAACTTGTCAATTTTTGTTTTTAAATCCCTCGAGGTCAGCGCCCTGAACGCAGCGTCCGGTGTTTGTGTTGTTACCCCGTGTGGATCCCAGAGAAAGCCTGGGCAGTTGCGTTCGGCTCTTCTTCAGTTCCTGGAGGCCCCTCCCCTGCCGCCGCCGCTCGGGACGTCCTGTGGCTGCTTTGCAGGCTGCCAGTCAGTGCGTTTTAACTGTCTTCTTTCTCCATTACGACTTTCATGTCGTAGGATTTTACTTTATTCTCTGAGGTTTCTTATAGTAGATCTTTTAAACTACTAGTTGTTCTCTATACCTTCCTTTATTTTGAGAATTTTAATTTTTTTTTTTTTTGAGACAGGGTCTCGCTTTGTAGTTCAGGCTGGCTCTGAGCTCACTATGTAGTCCAGGCAAGCCTCGAACTCAGCAATCCTCCTGCCTCTGCCTCCCGAGTGCTGGGACCACAGGCGTGAGCCACCACGCCCGGCGAGAATTTTAAGTTTTAACCTAATCAAATTTTTTTAGCATTTTTTATATAGTCTACTTGATTCTCTCCTTAAGTACTCATACTATGTTTTTTCAGATATTTTCTGTCTCCGTCGGAAGCTCTGCCAGTCCGTCTGTCCCGTCCTCCTCCCTGCGGGCTGTTCCTCGTGTGGCAGTGGGGCTCAGCCTGCAGGGCAGCAGCGGGCGTGCCGAGCGTCTCCTCAGGCCTCGCACGGCGCTCAGCCCCGGGCAGAGTGGACTCTGCCTGCCCCGAGCCCTCGCACCTGTGCTCTTACCTGCGTGCTGAACCCCTTTGGGTCTCGTTGGGAGCTCTCTTGAGCAAAATACGATTGATCCATGAGTCCTGCACAGTAGAAGCTAGTAAAAATAACGGCAGAGGGGGGAGTTAAGAGGAAAGAAATAGCCAAAAAAGCAGTTTTGAGTTAATGGAAAGAAGACATGGAGATAACACAGAAATTGGAAGCCAAACATAGTCATAAAACCTTATTCTGCTTTTTGTTTTCTGTTTTTTGAGACAGGGTCTCACTTTGCAGTTCAGGCTGGCCCTGAGCTCACTATGTAGCCCAGGAAAGCCTTGAACTCAACAGTCCTCCTGCCTCTGCCTCCCGAGTGCTGGGATGACAGATGTGAGCCACCACGCCCGGCACTGTAGTATGTGGTACTGATTGCTGGTGGGCATAAGTCACCATGCTTGGTATTGTTGTATGTGGTTACCAGGGATCGCACTGAGGACCTTGTGCTTGTGAGGCAGGTGCCCGAACCACTGAGCTAAATCTTCAGCCCAGAAAACCTTATTCTGACCAGTAATTACAGCCCGTTTTCTTAAGCTATTGTTGCTGACAAGCAATAGTAGAAAGGACCACAGACTGAAACGTGTTCTGTTCCAGAGAATTGAAACAAAGGAGCCTTCATTAGAATTGTGAGTGGATAAAAGATATGTTGTACCTTATATTCTCAGGGTGCAAAGTTAACGCAAATATATGTATATTTATGTTCAAATAGCCACTTACCTTAAATATTTGAAATTTGAATTATGTACACATATTGCCTTTGGTTGGATTACTTGGTGTTCAGTTTGTTTCAGTAAGCCTCAGGCAAAGAGAATTTGAATTATACAATATGTGTAAACTTCAAATTGGGTGGTAATTAGTGCATGCTACTCAGTGACAATGTTGAGGTTAATAGTTCAGTAAAATGTTTGAAAAGCCACTGACTAAATCCTGTGTGTATGTGTGTGCACATGTGTAGAATAGATAAATTGAGCATCAGTGAAAGCTTTTAATTCTTTTTCAGTAGCAACATAGTCCTCGACAGTGTGTGTGAGCCACTGTGTACATTTATTACATGTATGAATATGGCTCCCGATGACTTGCACTTAAACTTCGTCATTCATCACAGGCAGCCAAAGAAAATGCTGTCCTGAATGACAGTAACCATTCTGTACTTTCCAGTATGTTTCTTACTTTTTCTTGGCTGCATCATTGTCATGGAATGTGTTTGTCCTCTTAGCTTTTGAGTCCTTATCGTTCAAGAAAGTGTTTTGAGGTGGCAGTTACCAGAGGAGAAGGAACAAGAATGATCAAGCCACTTTCTTGTGTCGAGATTTGTTAAGTAGGTGAAAATGTGACACTCGGTGCTTAAACCTAGTTCGTGCAAAATTATGAAAACTTAATTTCTTGAGCTTTGTGTCTCGCTTAGATACATTTAATTAAGACAACAGTGTGAACAACTTCTGAGATAAGTTCTGCATCAGACGCCACCGTGTACCTTAAGTACCTTATGTTTGTTCCATAGAAGGATGTTAAGGAGTTGTGCAGAGTCCTCTGCAGCCCTCTCTGCATCCCAGTGCTGAAACGTTAGTGTTTAAAACAAATTCTTAACATTAGAAATATGTTGGAAAGAAAATGTTCAAAAATATTTTGGAGATTTTATAGTGGTATGTTTTTAAAGTTTCCATTATAAAAATGTGTGCCAAACTTTATGTAGGCTGAAGACTAAATAGTGATGCTTGGGTGTTCTGCTGTGATGAGAACACTGATTGCAAATGGCCAAAATTCAGTGAGTCAAAAAAATAATTTTAAAAACTACTCAAGGAGGGGCCGGAGGGTTAGCTCAGTGGTTTTGGCGCCTGCCTCGCAAGCACAAGGTCCTGAGTTCAATCCCCAGTAGCCATATACAATGCTGGGCATGGAGACTCACGCCCACCAGCCATCAATACCACATACCACAGTGCTGGGCGTGGTGGCTCACACCTGTCATCCTAGCACTTGGGAGGCAGAGGCAGGAGGATTGCTGAGTTCGAGGCTTGCCTGGGCTCCATAGTGAGCTCTGGGCCAGTCTTAACTACAAAGGGAGACCCTGTCTCAAGAAAAAAAAAATACTCAAGGAGATTAGATTTCAAAACATTCTTTTTTAGTTTGTCCATTACACTTCATTTTAATTATTCATAGCAAGTGGACAACTAGGAAATGTCTTATAATAGAATTTATAAAATAATGACAGTTCAGTAATTTGAATTCTATTTTTAAAGCATTCTGTTTTTAAATCTCAGCTTCAGCTATCGTGTAAGGAATTATCTAGTTTAATACATAAAAGCAAATCTTTGCTTAGTAACATTATTCATTAAACCTGAAGCCAGATGCTTTGTACAAATAATGAATGGTGTATGTAGGACTGGTATGTCTTTCAGTGGGGTTACGTGGGAAAGTTAGGAGTGAAGAGTGAGGCATAGCGATCTGTGTGTGCAGCCTCGGTACTTGAAAGGCTGAGGCAGGATGCAGAGTGAGTCTAAGGCATCGTGGACTATATAGCTAGACCTTGACCCAAAAAACAAAATGAACAACAACAGAAACCTGAAGATGTAAATTCTAGTTGAAAATTTGGACATTTATTTGTCTTTGTTTTATTAGAAGATGGAAATCAGCAAGAAAGAGCTCTTCTTATAGCATTGGCAGGAAGTTTGCATGTCCAGGATGTACATCTGTTTCTGACTTTACCATTAACGATACAGGTTCACAGGAAACGCTAAGTATAGACTTAGATTTTGTTCCTAAACAGAAATATTACTTAGAGGTTGTATATTTTGAGGTATTTATAAATAAAAGAAAAAAATTGGTAATATTTGAGATAGGATTTCTCCTGATTATGCACAATAATTGCTGGTGACTTCTGTTCACTTGATGTTCAGGTGAAATATTTGTTTGGTTATATTTCTTTTTTTCAGTTCTAGTGAAGATTTAATCTGATGAAATTTAAACAGAATTTGTCTCAAATCAGAAGTTATTTACTTTGAAGGGTCTTATGATTTTCTTACATTGCAAAGTCATTTAAAATTTGACTTGACCTGACTTTATTAGGTGACCCTGAGCTGTCTTCCCACCTCCTTCTCAGTCTTGAGCTGTAGCTAGATGCCGTGCCACAAATACACTCTGCATTTCACTCCTTACGTTAGTTTATGCTGGTCTCTAGTCTCTAAGTACCACTTCATTCTTGCTCTAGTAACTGTCTGCCTATCCTCTGGGGCATATTGACCTGATACTTCTTTATTAAACAAACCGAATTTTTCTTTTCCCCCCAACATAACTGTATAGTCCCTTCTTTCGTTGTCATCACACCTTATAGGTGTCTTTTCCAACTACCTTCAGTTATGGATAGGTCATAAATATTAAGAGTTGAACCATGGGTTATCCATCTTTGTCTTCTAGGACAAGGTTGGAGTTAACATTTGTTGAATTAAAATGTTTTAAAACTCTATGCTTCCAATGATTAAAAAGACAGTTTGCCTCATTAAATTCTTTGATCACAGTCAACTATTCTTCCTGATTTTCACATACATTGTTCTGATTTGTTATGCTCAGATGATTGACTTGTATTAAAATATTTTTGAATTTTAGAACTAGCTTGAGAACAATCAAAGGATAATTTGATATATATAAATCTCAACAAAATTGTCTTTTGAGTGTTTCTTGCTATTTAGTTTTGAGAATTTATTTTATTCTCTTTCTGTAGGACCCTAATAGGAGTATTCATACCAGCAGCAGCAGCAGCAGCAGCAGCAGTAGCAGCAGCAGCAGCAGCAGCAGTAGCAGCAGCAGCAGCAGCAGCAGCAGCAGCAGCAGCAGTAGCAGCAGCAGCAGCAGCAGTAGCAGCAGCAGCAGCAGCAGCAGTAGCAGCAGCAGTACCAGTTTTTCAAAGCCTCACAAATTAATGAAGGAGCACAAGGAAAAACCTTCTAAAGACTCCAGAGAACATAAAAGTGCCTTCAAAGAACCTTCCAGGGATCACAACAAATCTTCCAAAGAATCCTCTAAGAAACCCAAAGAAAATAAACCACTGAAAGAAGAGAAAATTGTTCCTAAAATGGCCTTTAAGGAACCTAAACCCATGTCAAAAGAGCCAAAACCAGACAGTAACTTACTTACCATCACGAGTGGACAGCAAGATAAGAAGGCTCCAAGTAAAAGGCCCCCTATTTCAGATTCTGATGAACTCTCAGCCAAAAAAAGGAAAAAGAGTAGTTCAGAGGCTTTATTTAAAAGTTTTTCTAGTGCACCACCACTAATACTCACTTGTTCTTCTGATAAAAAACAGACAAAAGATAAATCTCATGTCAAGATGGGAAGGGTCAAAATTGAAAGTGAGGTATCAGAGAAGAAGAAATCAACTTTACCACCATTTGATGATATTGTGGATCCCAATGATTCAGACGTGGAGGAGAATATGTCCTCTAAATCTGATGTGAGTAGTCTCTGTGTCTTCCATCCTGTCTCTCAGTAGTTGTTGACTTATTTCCAATAGTGTTGGAATAAGGAATGAAGGAAGAAAATTAATTCTGAACTCTGAAAGGTAGGTGGAGATAGATATGATCTAGATGAGAATTTTCTTCATTGACTGGGGAAAAGGAAATTAAATCATTAAAGGATTTTTTGGACTGTGATTTAAGTCAGTAAAGGAAAGATACCTTCCAGAGAGTAATGATGGATCATGTAAATAGCTGCAGAAGATTTCAGTACTCACTAAAGCTTAGTTACTACGTTTTCAATGCTTGTGATTTAGGAAAATGAGAGGAATATAATAAAATGACTAAGGGAAAAGTAAAAATAATAGAGAAAAATAGAAAACATTAGGATGAAACTATTATTGACCTCCCTCCCTCCCTCCCTGTTTCCTTCTTCCTTCCTTCCTTCCTCTTTCTCTCTCTCTCTCTCTCTCTCTCTCTCTCTCTCTTTTCTTCCCTCCCTCCCTCCCTCTCTCTCTCTCTCTCTCTCTCTGTCTCTCTTTTGCCTTTGTCTGCCTGCCTTTATATTTGGTTCCAGTTGGTTTTGAAATGATTTGTAGCTCAGGCTAGCCTTGAACTGGTTGGTAGCGGTCCTCCTGCCTCAGCCTCCTGGGTGCTGGGATTATAGATGTCCGCCACCACGCTCAGTTTGAGCATTTCTGAAGAATTAACCCCACTTGCTATGAAGTTACCTCCTCCTTACTTTTCTTTTTGTCTACTTTTGTTCATCTTCAGTTGTCGTTTGTCAGTAATCAGTAATCTCCTTATTTGGCACGTGAGGAAACTGTCTGGCTAACATTTACCGAGAGTTTTCGAACGTGCTTCTCTCTGTCCCGTGAGACTGTCCACCAATGTCCCTACTTTAAGTTCGGCAGGGTGCCTGGCCTTGCTCTGTCCTGGGTCTGGGTTGTTTCGGGCGGAGCCCCAGCCAGAGCTGGGGCGGTGCCAGGCAGAGCACCGATGCCATCCTCGGTTGCCAGAGACGGTCTGGCCCTTCCCAGGCCGTGGACGGACGGGCAGGCTAGTCGCAGAGCGGGACGCGCCCGCTGGAGTGGGAGAGTCTGTCTCGTTCTCCTGAGGGTTTGCTGGGCTCGGTCTGTGCCGTGGAGGCCTCAGCCGCGTGGGTTTGGTGCAATGTCTTAGGCCTTTATTTTTCCTTGTTTGTTCCCTTCCTCTCCTTTTAACTTGAGACTTGTGCTTGAGGCAGATATTATGTGGGACTTTCTGTATGTTTGATTTCAGATCACTCTGAAATGCCACTGAAGTGTGACTCATCTATCAAAAATGTCACGTTTAGCAACTTTGTCTTTCTGTATTCTGACATGTTGTGATTCTCTTAGAACAAAGGTTTTCAAATAGTAGATGTGAGTCACTGGTGAGGCATCACCAGCATTTAAAAAATCAGAGTACATTGTAATTAGTGTGAGTAAGTAATGGCTTTTGAAATTTTTCTCTCAGTGTATGTGCACGTTTCTTACAGTGGTCGAAATCTTGACGTGTTTTTGGAATATTTGCTCATTTGTAACAGAAAAAAAGATTCATAAAGCAAATGCTTTTTGCACACGCAGCTATCACAGATGGTCTTTTTTCCTTGGCTAATTCTGTTTATTCTTCTCATACTTTTATCCCTTCTCTTTTATATATAATTTATGAAGTATGGATTTGTCTCAATAAAATTTTTACTCTACTTGGTATGTTCACCCAGAACAATACCATAAAACTCTTCTATACACCGTTAGAATCGCACATAACTCCTTACGGTGGGCAGTAGATGACACAGTAGAGTTGCAAATACGGTGATTACAGCAGGAATTTTTACATTGTGCTCCACATAGTATGACAAGGTATCTAAAGAATTTTGCGAATTATTAGGATATAAAACCCAACTACTATATTTTACCCCATAGTCTTCTAGTAATATAAATGCCCTTATTGTTGTCATTGTTGCTTCAGTTATTTAAATCCCAGTTGACAAAGTGGCATTGTGTTAACTCTGTGTTCTGGATGCTTCGCTGTGATCAGAGAGGGTCAGAGAGGGCTGGCAGTCCGCGATCCACAAGGCAGCCTTCGTTTGCCCGGTGTGCCACCCGCTACCCCGTCAGTGGACAAGGCAGAGCACAGGAAGCAGCTGTTCCGCACAGGACTAGGCAGCCAGCCATCGGCCCAGACCTGACTCAGTAGCGGGGCTGAGCCGGGGCGACCCAGACCGTTCCGGAGTAAGTGCCCTGGCCTCCCAGAGGGGCTGGACGAGCAGCGTCCCCTGCAGTCCTCAGTCGTTGAACACGAGCCGTTTCCGCGTGCGCTGTGGGGCAGGATGCGGGCCGATACGGGCCCTGGGGTGGACCAGCAGGCGCAAAACAGAAATCAGAAGACCGTAGGGTTACGCAGGCTGGAGATCTGACTGTTCACTTCGGAGGTTTATAAAGAAGACATGCCGTCTCAGGACAGGTTGATTAAAATTAAAATGGAGAACACTAATTTTTTATTTGTAAAAGAACATTCTAGGTAATCTTTTACAAAAATAAAACTAGTACTATTAAGATGGATGAGGAAGTTTAGCTTTTTTGTTCATATGGTTCTTTTTGGTTCAGGTTTCTGTGTACTCAGGGGACAAGACGGAGCGTCCACAGTGTTTGGGCTTCTTGCACCTGGTGACAGGTGTGGGGCTGATGAGCCTGCATGCCGTGCCAGCTGCATGCCACCAGTGGTCTTGGCAGACTGCTGAGCCTTCTCTCCTCCTACTTTCATCTTTTTTTTTTTTTTTTTTTTTTTTTGAGACAGGGTCTCGCTTTGTAGTTCAGGCTGGCTCTGAGCTCATTGTGTAGCCCACGCAAGCCTTGAACTCAGCAATCCTCCTGCCTCTGCCTCCTGAGTGCTGGGATGACAGGCGTGAGCCGCCACGCCCAGCACTGTGTGTGGCGTTGATTGCTGGTGGGCGTGAGTCACCACACCCAGCATTGTATGTGGTTTCCGGGGATTGAACTCAGGACCTTGCACTTGCGAGGCAGGCGCTGGAACCACTGAACTAACCCTCCGGCGCCTGCTTTCATCTTTTGTAAAGTAGGCATAACAGGACCATGCTGTGCAGAATTACAGTGAGCACTGGTGAGGCAGTCCCAGTAATGCAGGTGAACTTACTGCCCACACTGGCAGGACACGTGCTGGGGTTGTTGTGTGTCCTCTGGGGAGCTTTACGACATGTGCTATGAAAGAGGTTCTATGATAGTCAAAGATACCGTACAAGTCCAGTTATCTTTGTTTTAAATGAATTCTTTATTGGTACATTTTATATATACATCATGATCACACTCAAAATTGGGAATTAGTACAGAAAAAGGAAAGCCTCATGAGTTTGTGTGTCATCCTTGCTAATGTCTGTTTCGCTCCAGTGTTAGTATGTGTACTGCCAGAGCGGGCACCTCCAGTTATCTTTTAACAGGTGTGAGGGTTCAGGTGCTTTAAGTAGAGGAAAAGTACTCCAAAGGCTCATTTTGCCCTGAATTTTGTCATAAGGAAGTAGGTAGCCTTGATGACTATATGCATATAAGACAACTGTAACTATATGCTGACTGGTCAGAGGGAAAAGACTGGACAGTCTTAGTTTCAAAGCAGAGGTAGGCCAGATTTCCACACGGTCTTTGGTTCTTTAATTAAATGAGATGGAGAAAAACACACTGTGTTGGAATAGACATTTGGTATTACTCTCTCAAAGTTAGTGTCATTGAAAATCATTCTCAGAAATGGTTTATCCTTGTGTTACATTTAATGTAAATGAAGGTATAATTTAAGTATTTGTGAGTTTGGAAATATATCTCATCTTACAAAGGCAGCGTGGTGTTGTGCCATGAGGACTCATCAGGAGTGTTCCCTACAGAGGAATTTGAGTGGGTAGAGGATGGGGTAGACGGGAGGAGGAGTGTTTTCCAGTGATGTGTAACCTCTTCTGGAGGGTGTGCTGTTCCTCAGTGCTTAGCTGGTTCATAAAGAAATGAGTTTTCTTACTAATGACTTAGGCCAGCAGCTAGAAAGCATGAAGTTCTAAATGAGTTAGTACTAAATAAAAATTTGTACTTTAATTGATAATATAAGATGACCCAAATAGCCTTTACTCCTGTAATTCCTCAGTGTGTGTTTCTTTCTGTTTTTTCATGTAACTCCACTTCTTAAATTTATTTATCTATCTATCTATCTATCTATCTATCTATCTATCTATCTATCTATCTATCTATCTATCTATCTATCTATTTATTTGAGACAGGGTCTCGGCTTTGTAGTTCAGGCTGCCCTGAGCTCACTATGGAGCCCAGGCAAGCCTCGAACTCAGCAATCCTCCTGCCTCTGCCTCCCGAGTGCTGGGATTCCAGGCATGAGTCAACATGCCTGGCATTGTAACTCCACTTTTAAAGACATCTATGAAGTTGCTTTTCTTTTGTGTCATGAGGAAGTTTTTTTTTTGTTTGTTCGTTTGGTTTTTTTTTTGCTTTTTGAGACAGGGTCTTGGGTTGTAGTTCAGGCTGGCCCTGAGCTCACTATGGTGCCCGGGGCAAGCCGCTGCGAACTCAGCAGTCCTCCTGTCTCTGCCTCCTGAGTGCTGGGATTACAGGCGTGAGCCACCACGTCCGGCATATGAGGAAGTTTTATATTCCTAAGAGAGAAAAGGAAAGAAAAATAAAGTTTTGAAATAATATTCATGATTGCCTTCAGTTGTGATAATAATTTCTGTATTATCACCTTTAATTCTTTTTGCATTGTACAGATTTAATCATCATCAACAGTGAAAATGTTCAGAGTTTAAAGTATGGTTTTTTTTGTTTTTTTTTTTTTGAGACAGGGTCTGGCTTTGTAGTTCAGCCTGGCCCTGAGCTCACTATGTAGCCAGGCAAGCCTCGAACTCAGCAGTCCTCCTGCCTCTGCCTCCCGAGTGCTGGAATGACAGGCGTGAGCCGCCACGCCCGGCACTGTGGTGTGTGGTTACCGGGGATCGAATTCAGGACCTGGCACTTGCCAGGCGGACACCAGAACCACTGAGCCAAATCGCCAGCCCCTTAAGTATCTTTTCATGTAAATGGGCAAGATGCATATGGATGAAATGTTACATACTTCAGCTTGCAATGTGAGAATGAGATTTCACTGCATCTTTTGGCTTACCAGAATGTTTTCTTGGCTAAGAGTCTTCTTGAGAGAGAAAAAAATAAAGAACTGAAATATCATCGTACAGTACCATTTTTCCCCAAGGGTGGATGGCGATTCAGATATGGGGTAAACCTTGAAACCACCTTAGCAGGAGTTTCTTTTGAAAAGAGAGAAAAGGGAGAGAAACGTCCTTCCCAGGAGCCCCCCCCCCCCCCCCCCCCCCCCCCCCCCCCCCCCCCCCCCCCCCCCGGCTCTGCACTGCCTGCTGAGCTGTCTGGGGCCGGCTGTGTGAGCGTCCTGCCGGCGAGGCGCGGCCTCGGGTGCATGGGATGGGACGCTGCTGCCCTCCGAGAAGGTGTGTATTGTGTTTTCAGAGTGGCTCTTGAATGACTCGTGGTTCCTGCACATGCGAGTGCTGTGCAGTCTGCGCGTGGACGAGCCAGCCCCGAGAGGCCATTCATTAAGGGCTGTCCGCCCTCCGGGGCTTCCTGTTCTGTTTTATTGCTGGAGGTAGAAATACCTGAAGAGGCCGCTACTCTTCCCCGGTCGATTAGGCTCAGTGTGGATCATTCATTAAAGCAGTGGGAGGAAAGCTGGCTCTGTGGCTTTGTGGACGCTTCACCTGCCCCTCCTCTCTGGTGCTGTTCTGTTTTCTGCTCAGGCAACGTCAGATGGAAGCGACGCCTGCAGCCGCCAGCTCTTTGTTTGTTCATTCATTTTCATGGCTTTTTCCAGAAAAGGATTAGACGTAGTTAAAAGGAAGGTTATTTTTAGACAACAAAGGCCCCTTTTCTTTGTTTTAGTACATCAAGTGCTGCGTGATATCTTAGTTTTTAAATTAAATAATGCCTTGGAAACCTGAGCAGCAGGGGCGTGTGAGGATGGGAGGAGCCTCCTCATTGTAGGGTTCGTTGTCATCACTTCCTGAACTCAGCATTTCGCTCACATGGACTCAGGATATATGTTTTCCAATCAATTCAGGAACCTTTTTCAAGAGTACTGCGTGGCTTGTTCAGAGCATTACATTTAGTGTGTGCTGTTTATATAATTTTCCCATTTGTCATCTTTAGTCATAGATCCAAAGATTAGACCAACATGTCTTTGTAAGACCAGTTTTCCTACATCCTAGGGACACCTCACCCTGCCAAGCACTGGACATGGTCATTTAACCTTGAGGCGCCTCTGCGGAACAAAGATTATCCTTGCTTTATGGATGAGAAAACTGAGGGTCAAAGGTGAACAAGCTTAGCGAAGGTTGCCATGTTTAGAAATGGTGAATCCACTTGGAAGGGAGCATCTTTAAGAGGGGGGTGGGGGAAAGCCTTACTTCTTCGTGCGTTCACATTGCTGTTGCAGCAATGTGCTTCCTGAAGTTCATATAGTTGCCATGAAAGCCTTGAACGTGCTCATCTTGCTTATGAATCCTGTTTCATGGATACGTTGGTTTGGGCTTTACCGACGGACGGTCTTCAGGAGAAACGGGCTGATGGGTGGGTTCGGAGTGGACGCCGGGATGAGACATCAGGGCCCTCGAAGTCTTCAGACCGGTACTCGGTAAAACAGGCTCCCGCGGCTCTGACTGTGCTGGTAGGCTGCCGGGAGCACGTCCTGGCTCCCGGAAACCCCCACCGGCTTCCACGGGAACCTGTGTTGAACAGAGCTGAGCCCTGTACCAGGCTTTCCCAGAGGGTGCCACCACACAGCAGTGGTGCCCTCCAGCTGGGAGGCGCGTGCCTTCTGGTATCTTCTAACTGCTTTTTGTAAAATCATTGTGTAATATCTCTTAAGTTTTTAAAAGTGTAGACTGTGCTTTCTTTGAATTAGGAGACGAGATAATGGTATAGGTAGAGGATGTTTTTCTTTTGTCATATTTGCAGTTGTGTAACTAATGTTGAGAAATTATTCCCAGTGGGTGACAATTTATTACTGTACAATTCGAAAGCTGTGTCAAGATCACAAAGGAAAATTACCTTTCGGGGTCTTCTTTAGGTCACTGCAAGTGACAGTACAGTGAGATATTTCTAGAGAAAGTCAGATCCATCCATCAGTCAATAGAAAATAGAAAATATTTATTAGTGTTCAAGGACAAACTTTTGCCTTTGAGTTTTGTGTTCATAATCCAAGACATAGATTGGTTTGTTGGTCACGTGAAGAAAATGTAAGCACAAGGTACTCAGATATTACTTGACTAAGTAACTAAGGTGATTACTACACAGCCCTGATCTGAGACCTCACTGATAGAAATTAAATCACAGACATTTACCTTGTTATGTGGCTCTTGTGTTTTTTTAGTATGACAAGCTATCGTATCACTTTGATTTATGAAAAACATTTTTTCCTCAAAACATGTTTAAGCATAATATTCTTTCAGTGGTTTAGTGATATTCAGTAATAGTCAAACATACGATTGTTGTTGATACTTCCTGTTTACAAGTACCATACATATTAAGTGTTGCATGTAATACAAAATTGGACCTTAAGCTGTGCTTTAAAGAAAAGGCATGAATGAGTAAAGATAAGGGTGATAAATTGTAGAAGGCATTCTTGGTTGGAAGAGCAACTTGAGAAATCAGTTCATGGCAAACTGTTATTTTGTCCTCCCTGACAAAGAAGAGAGAGCGATATCTTATAATGACTCCTTGAACTTAATTGATCCCACTGGTCATTGGAAATGAAAGGAGCCCGGTGGAACTTGACTGCTAGGAATGTGCTGCTTCTACCACATGTCCTGTTACTCCACACGGGGGTGAGATGTGCCGTTGTGGATTCGAGGGCAGCAAAGCCAAGTTTTCTTCATTCTGTTGTTAAGGGACACGTAGATCACTTCCAGATTTTAGCTGTGGCGAGCTGTGCTGCTGTAACACAGTGCCTCTGACTCCTCCTGGAAGGTAGGTAGAAGACCAGCTGGGTCAGACAGTTTCTCTTTCCGGCTCTCTGAGGGTCTCTGCATCAATTCCGTAGTGTTGTGCCTGTTCACACTCCTAACAGCAGCGCAGAGGAGTCTCTGCCTACTAGCATTTGTGTTGTGTGGTTTCTTGATGACAGCCATTCTTTTTTGGGGAAAGGTGGAATCTCAACATTATTATTATTATTATTAATATTTATTTATTGTTTTTTAGACAGGGTCTCGCTTTGTAGTTCAGGCTGGCTCTGAGCTCACTATGTAGTCCAGGCAAGCCTCGAACTCAGCAGTCCTCCTGTCTCTGCCTCCCGAGTGCTGGGATGACAGGCGTGAGCCACCACGCCTGGCAACATTATTTTTTTTCATGTATTTATCTCACTAGACCTTCTTGAGAAGAAAGTATTAGTAGGGCTAACTTTCTTGCGACCAGGCTCCTCTGACCTGGGTACGCATGCCACCATCCCATGAAAATAAAGAAATGTCCTAATAAAAATAATGAATGAAAGAAAATGCAGTACAGCAATACAGCTGCAGCATCTGAGTACTTGGCAATGCAGAATGCACGCAGAGACGCGGCGTGATGTCTCATGTGCTGTGGAGTCCTGTTTCTTGTGCCACTGCCACATGATTTCCTAAGGAGCTGGACTGCAGAGTCGAAAAGCTAAGGTACCTGAAACTGTGCAGAAGGACCTGTCCCCACGGTGCGATCTTGCCAGGTAGTTGAAGGCATCGTTACTGGGAGGCTCCTGTCTCTTGGCTTGTCACCTGCAGGCTGTCCTTAGAAAGGAGCTCAGGATGGAAGATTGGACTTCCCTGTCCTGAAATACAGCTGCCTTTGCGAAATAAATTGTATATCTCTGTGAGCTTAAGAGCAGTGGTCCACAAGTGTGGCCTGAGGCATACACTTGTAGTCAAAGAGTAAACTGGATTACTTATTAGTGGTGAACTATAGAATGTGAATTTTAATGATAGTACCTGCCTTGTGAGATTGTTATAGCTAATACATGTTATCTGTCATTTGGGTATGAAATTAAGCAAAATACTGATTATAGCATGGGGCATTCTGAAAATTTTATAGATTGTATACTGTGAAGACCTGACATTGGTAGGTGTTCTCAACAAGTCCCTTCTCCTCTTTAAAGATAAGTTATGCATAGTTCTTTGTGTTGTGTGAGGAATGCAAGGTGTGTCAGGATTTGCCCGGACACTCAAAGGTCTGAGGAGGGGGTGTTGTCTCCAGCCTCGGTGGGGCTGCGTCCTTTCCGGCTCCAAGTCTCCTCTGCCTTCAGGGCTCTGCAGAGCTTAGCAGCCACTTGTTCCTCTTCAGATGCAAGCCACAGGGCGGGACCATACACGGTGGTTTTCATACAGCGTTTACCTCATGAGTTAGAATTGCAGAGTTTCCCAGCAGGAAGATACGTCATCAACCATTGTTGGTCAAAAGAGTTGAGTTTTGTAGAGAACTTGAGACTAAGTATAATAATTTGTCCAGGATAACAGGGAAAAAGGGCTCTAGGATTGGGCCCTCGTCGGCCTAGCACCTCTGCCTGGTCTGCAGCTGTCAGTGCCTCGCACGGGGCACGGCGAAGTGCGTCCCAGTGACCTCACTCAGACCAAGTCCCCACGCAGTGTTCACTGGGTGGGGCTGACCCCGGCCAGCGTTACCCCTCAGCCTGCACCCCGGCACGTACCCCTTTCTTGGGTGACAGAATTGGAGCGGAATCCACCTGGAATGCTTCCCAGCATGTCCAAGGGAAGGTCAGGGGGCGTCCTCGGGAAGGTGACATGGGGATGGGGGAAATTCCAGTGGCCTTGGTACCTCTTGTTTGTGTCTGGAAAACCAAGACAGTCATAGCTTGATTCATTTTAAAAGGGAGCAGTCATTAGGCTAAATAGGAAAGTACACTTAGGTATCGCACGTGTCCCAAATCTTAAAAATAAGAACGTTCACTGCAAAGCGAGCTCTCAGCTGGACAAGCTGATGTTCCAGTTTGTCCCTGGCCCGCCCGCCGGGTCTCGGGGGAGCTGGCCTGGGCTGGCCCTGTGCGCAGCCCCGAACGTGCCCCTCCCTGTCCCGGGGAGCCCTCGCCCTCGCGCCCGGTGTCTCCCAGCCCGCCGTCCCCACCCCGCGGTGGTCCGCTCTGCGCCTGAGGCCAGTCTCCGGCCGCCGCGAAGCCGGGAGGGCCCCCAGCGCCGGCTGGACGGGACGTGGGGACCGTCCCCCAGGGTCAGGCCCAGCGTCCTGGCGTCTGTGCTGTGCCGCTGCTGGCTGCCCTGCTCCTTCCTCCCCCGATGCTCTCCCCTCCCTCACAGACCCTCTGCCAGTCTTCTGTGCCACCCTGACGCCTGGCGCCGCCAGTCCTCCTCTCCGTGACACAGTGCACGGACTGACCCTGATCACCAGCATAGCTCCTCCGCTCTCCTCTCCGAGCCCCGCTGCAGTTCGGACGCCTGGGCAGCAGCAGGTCCGGGGGCAACGCCGGGCCGGGTCCGCGGCAGAAGCTGTCAGTCGTCTGTCCACGTCAGTTAGCCCCTTCTCGCTAAGACAGCACCGGTTTTGTCGGGACAGTAACGACCCTAAATGTTTTTTCTTCTTGGTTGTCCGCGCAAGGAAATGCACGCATGTGCCACGTTGACTGCTGCTGTGCGTGGCAGGGCGTGATGCCGGGACCGTGACAGGAGGCGGCGACGGGGGCTGTGAAGACTCACCCTCCAGCTCTCCTGCCGGTTGGTGAAGGGGTTGTCAGGTGGACATTGCAGGGACGCGTCTGGGAGAGGGCGCGCTGGCAGTGTGAGCCGCCGCCCTGTGTCCCCCTGGCTGGCGCAGGCTGAGGCTCGGCCGGGAGCCTCGATCCTCCGCACCTGCGGCTGCGCTGCTCCTCTCCCCGCCCGAGAGGCGGCTCCGATCCGCCCTTGGCCCGCTGCGAGCCGTGCCGACTTCTCAGGGTGCACTCCGCTGAGTGAGCCCGGGACCTGTGTGCCCCGGCAGCTCCGCGCGGACCTCCCTGCAGGCCTGCCCGTGCCGGGTGCCAGGTGCCAGGTGCCAGGTGCCAGGTGTGGCACGGCGAGGGGCCCTGACGGTGAGCAGCTCACTGTTCTGTGCCTCTTGGCCCGCTGGCCACGGCTCTTGTGGGCTCTGCCCCGCCCTGCGGCCCCTCCCGCTTACGTCCAGCTGCCCAGCGGCTTTCTCTCCCCTTCCGTCCCCTGCAGCCCGGTGCGGTGAAGCCAGGCCCTCAGGGCGTGCCTGCCAGGGCCGGGCCGGTGGGCACTGCCACCCTGCTGGGGCCCAGGCTCTCCCGCCTGGCTCTGCGTCGCGCAGCTCAGCCGAGGTGGGCGACCTGGAGCTGTTCCTCCTGTGCCTCTTCTTCCCCAGCTTGTTCAGCAGGACCTGCAAAAGTACCAGCAAACCTGGCAGGGAATATGCAGTGATGTAAATTAACTAGCTAAAGGGTGGTGTCCTTTCACTATTTCTTTAAAATTGCGTTTTCATAAAGTATTTTGTTTGAAAACCTCAACTCCTGCAGGGTTAACGACCACATTCTCTTTTAATATTTCTTCTTTTATTCTCTGTATTTTTCCTCCCTGTGGTACCGGACATTGAGCTCATAACCTGGGCTTCCCAGGCGGGCGGTGGTGCCACTGAGCTGAGCCCCGGCCCTGTCCTCTGTTTCCACAGAACACGTGAAGTGCATGTGAAGTGTGCGGCGCAGCGGGGTGAGCCTTCGCTGGCCGCGGCTCGGTCTCACTGACGGCTCGCGTTGTGTCGTGTGTGTTGCTGTCTCCTGGCAAATAATTTTCAGTAAGATCTAGATACATTATTTCATTCGTGGGGAATTCAGTATAAATCTTTAAAGATAAGACATATTTAAGAGCAGAAGTAAAATATTGCATCTAAGTTAATAAATAATCCTTCATACCTTCTAATATGAATCTACTGAACAAATTCTCAGTAGAGTCAAAAGGTCATAAATTCTCTTTGTTTTCACAGATTTTAGTCAGGATCCAAGTAAGGTCCACATCTTGGAATTTGTAAAAAATGTCTTTCACGTTTCTTTTAATCTATATGTCCCCATCTTATCTCTCTCTTTTTTTTTTTTAACGTAAAAATGCAAGGGGAAAAGGTAGATTATTTGTCCTGGGATTCGTAGGATAACTTGGAGTTGGCGGACAACAGGTTGGTGTCAGATGCAGGGCAGGCGTTTTGGTGTCCATTTGTCCCTGGGAAGGCCTGCTCGGGTCTCCTCTGGCCGGTGACCTGTGCGGCAAGGGTGTCCCTTCTGTGAGGCACGGGCAGCCCCGGTGCCGTGTGCCTGTGTGGATCAGTTCATTAAGAGCTGTGAATTATTTTATTCCATTATTCTTTTTTCATTTGTTAGCCAGCGTATGCCAGTAAAGAGAAGCTGTCTTCCGCTGCGTGTTTAACTAGTAGCATTGCTCGAACAGGGAAAGTAAAACAGTGTTTGGTTCTTCCCCTTCATTTACAGTGTTCAAAGGAATGAGTTTGATTTCCTGGCATCCTCTGACAGTTTTAAATGCTTCAAAATTTATTTTAAGCCTTGCTTTTAAATCTTTCATTACATGACCCTTTGCACTCTCACTTTTCTTTGCCCTCCCTTGTGCTCAGTCACCCTAAGATATTAGCAGCCCTTGGTCCCCATGGGGACACTCTCAGGCTTTTATGACCTGTTTAACTTTTACCTTTTCTTTGAAGCTTTTCTAAATATTCTGTCCCAGCCGATCGGCTTCCCGCCTTTGTTCTCTTCTGTTACCACTTCATGCAGACTTTGTGAATAGTTGTTATTTTCTCGAAGTGTTTTCTGCAGGCCAGTTGAATACATCTTGTTTCCTAGCTTTTTGGTACCTCAGCTCTTGGTGCTGTAGTGAGCATATAATTTGCATTCAAGAAATGTTAAGTAGTACAAAGATGTATTAAATACACATGTGTTTTGATTGAGATAGTTCTTAACTAGTTTATGTCCTTCCAATGGGAAAGTCACCCATAGAGACAGCCGAGTGGTCGGTGGAAGTGACTTTGGCGTGTTCTCCGCAGGGCAGCGGCCCGTTCAGCTCGCCGTGCAGACGCACGTCTGCCCCTCGGCATGAGCACTGAGCTGTCCTTGTGCAAATAACCTCCGCAGTGAATCCTGGGTACGGGGAGGCCAGAGGAAGCTGGGGCTGCGCCTCGCCTGCCATGCGGGCCCACATGCGTGCACGTGTGTGTGTGTGTGTGTGTGTGTGTGGTGTGTAAAGTGCGAGGGCGTGGCACAGGGCGTGGTCCTGTGCAAATGTCCCCGAGGAGACAGCGGCACACTCATTCTGCGTGGAGAACATTAAAGCTCAGGGCAACACAGCGGCGGCAAACACCACACGGGAGCCTTTACTGAGGCAGCAGGCGGATGTGAATCTGAAATCCCAGAACATTTGTTCCTGTGCTTCAGAAAAGCAAATAGTTCTCAAAGAAGTTTCAATAACAGGATGTCGAAGTGAAAGAAATTTCTGCCTCTGTTTCCTGTAGAGCTTGTGCAGAGACACGATAAGAAGGGCGTTAGTTCCACGACCACCTTGTTCTCACTGTCCCTGTCACTGCGGATAGGATTACATTTCCTCCAGCGCTTGCCTGTGCTCTCACGGTCACTGCGACTGATAAACTTGCACCTGCGTATGCCATCAAGGGACTCTTCTTCCGTTTCTTCGGGTTTCGTAGTTTTCATTTTTATTAACTTTATTTTTTGGTAGAGATTTATTAGAACCTGCAACCGTACAAGTAAAATTTTTTGGTAGACATTTATTAGAACCTGCAACCATACAAGTAAAATTTTTATTATACATGTAGAAGAGTAGATTTAAAAAACAAAAATTCACGTTCCTAACCACAGCAGCCAGCGTTTTAAAAGAGACAGTGAATAGTAACATACTGAGAAAAACAGGATATGCAAAATGCCGTCAATTCTCTTGAAAAGTTGCAGTTTACATGTGTCTGATGAGAATAGTATTTCTAACGGTGATTTTTAAAATAATCATCATTATATCTATAAAACAAAAGTCATACCCAAATATGACTCATCATCACTGTGGGAGGTTGAAGCCTACATGACAAAAATTGTGTCATATTAGAAAAGAAAATTTATCACAAGCACTTTTTTCTCCTAAGAAAAGACACGGGTGCTTCAAAGAATGACTAGAGGCACCTAAGACACATGCACAGCTAAGCTTCTGCATCTCTTGTGTTTGCTTGTGGGCTCTCACGCGCGGAGTCTGCCCGGCGGGTCCCCAGAGGCCCTGCAGGTCCCGGGCCGGAAGCCCAGCAGCTGTCACTCTGGAACTCAGAGCCCTGCTCGCCTTTGCCGCGGCTGCGGGCGCCTTGTTCCACTGGGCGTTTCTGCTCTTACGGGTTGAAGCGAGTAGAAACTGCTGTCGAGGTGCCCAGAGCCAGAGCATGTAAGGCAGTCGCACTTGTGATTACATTCGCCGTTATATAAGCTAATAACCGGCCAGAAGTTAATTGTACCTGTGAAAAATAAAGTCTGAAACACCAACAGAGAAAGTTTTGAGACTCTAGAAGAACTTCGGCATCCTCACAACCCTGAATTTCTGACCTCTTGCTCACAGATAGTGTGGCTAACACATGAAAATTATGACTTAGGTACAAAAGGCTTTTCCGGTTCCACAAAGCTCCTAGATAATGCACTGAAAGATGGGTCGGGTCATGCGTAGTTATGAACGTTAATAGACACGGAGTACTTGGTTCGTTTCAGCGTCTGCTGCCGGCACGCGTGTTCTCCGGGCTGCAGCTCCCGCCGAAGTCGGCTGTGTCTGTCCCCGGCCCTGGCCCTGCACTCCTCCTGCCTCCCGTTTCGCCCGGTGCCCTGTTGGCAGACACGCTCCTGCAGGCCACCTCTTGCCTGAGCGCGCTGCCCGAGCCTGTGGCTTCTGCCGCCACCCCCCAGCAGCGCTCCGTCCAGCGTCGGCAGTGACTGCACACACGCGAGGGCTGTGCCCATCCACTCAGCCCCGCGCACTCAGCACCGTTGGCGTTTTAGTGAGGAGCACAGAACCTTGCTTGTTTTCCCCTTTATTATTCATTTTATTAAGATCTAAGTAAAGCAAATTTTGTCACATTTTTAAAACGATTATATTGTTCTTTCAACTTTTAAATGTCTATTTATTTCTAACTGACATAGCAGAGTACATACCCACAGGGTGTGCTGTGGCATGTAGAGATCAGATCAGCTGATTGTGCTTCCGTCACCTGAACCGTCCACCATTTCTTTGTGTTGTAGATCACATTTACTCCGCTGGCTATTTTGACATATAAGATGTCATTAACCATAGCTAACCCCCGTACTGTAAAACATGGAAGTTACCCTCTTACTGAACCATCTCCCCTATCAGTTCACCCCCCCCAGACCCTCTAGGCTCTTACAACCAAACATCTTAGTTTTGTGAGGCCATTTTTAGCTTCCATATATATGAGAACATGTCATATTTGTTTTTTTTTAACTCAGTCACTTCCCTTAATCTAATGCCCTAGAGTTCAATCTATGTTGCTGCAGATGGCAGGATTTAATTGTTTTTAATGGCTGAATAATATCTCATTGAGTATACCTACCATATTTTTTTATCCATTTATGTGTCAATGGTCAGACCATGTGTGTGTAAATGAAGTGGAAAACCTGGTATCTGTGTCTTGAGAGCTGGAGAATGATACCACTTGGGCACAGTACTTACCAATATCCCCGAGGCTTACTTTCATAGTATCTGAAGTATGAATACTAATGAAATTATTGATTGAATCAGGTAGGAAGCAAGCAGTACCTGCCCTACAGTTGGTAGTTTGTAAATGCTAGGGAATCTGTGTATTTCAAGACTGATTTTGATCTTTCCCTTGATGCCTTCTTTCTTTCCTTCCATCTTTTTTCTTTTCTTTAGTAAAATGGTCATCCTGGTAATACCTGACTTCATGGATTATAATGAAGACTGTGCAAAGGACTGCTCAGATTTTAAAGTGCTTCTAAAAAGTTGTTGAAAAGCTGACTGTCTAAAACAAAATTAACCAGACAAAGAAAAACTGAAAACATGATCTACTGCGAGTATTTTAGTCTTTTAGCCGATGATTTTGTTTTGCTTTCATGTGACGCTACCATAATGCCTGGCGTCTCCACACATGTTCCTTAACTTTTGCCCAAGTGTCAGTTTGTCTTGTGATTAGAAATAATACTTTGGAGGGTAAGCTGTCTGCTTGCTTAGACAACAAAGCTGTCTCTGACTCACCCACAGGACCTGTCCTCAGAAAACCTTACAGCTACCCAGTTTTCCTTCACCCTATTTTCCTGGTATCTTCTTTTTTTGTTGTTGTTTAATTGATTTTATTGGTATATTTTATACATTACATTATGGTCACATTCAACATTGAGGGTCTCTACCAGTACATGACACATTTTAATTCTCATTTTTCCCATTCCCCTGCCTTCCTTCCAACTCCCTACCCCTATATACATAAGCTTCGTTTGCTTTTTATAATCATCAAGTATTTTCTTTCCCTTCTTTACTAGCCCCTACCCACCCTCTCCCTTTGAACGTCTTTGTGTTTCACAGTGCCCGTCATACATTTTGGAACTCACATGCACCTTTGGTTTACCTGTCTTCTGCCAATACTTCTGTCTGCTTCTCAACAGCGTAACACTTACACAGGTGCAGACTTAGCTGGCGGGGTTTAGTCTGTCTGAGGGTCAGGATGGGCCACACAGGAAAGATGTATTTTGCTTTTATTGAGCGTGGTTGTGAGCTGTGTCTGTCAGTGAAGGGCAAACCTTTTAACTGTTACAGAAAGGGCAGTTAAAAAAAATATTTAAGCTAAATATCTTTCCTGAATGCCACCCAGGGAAAAATATGCCAAACTTTTTTTCTCTTGATTAGTTCATTACAGAGTTGAGAACAGATAGCCAAGACAAAAAGGTAGCATGATTTTGCATTAGATTCCTAACTGTGTGTTTTAAAGTAGCTTTAAAAGTTACCCAATTAGTACCTTTTAAAGTACCCATAAAGTGCCACTTTACATCTGCCATCAGATCTATTAATTTGACTATTATGAAAATGTAGGAATATTTTTCAAAACTCCTGTGGTATTGTAAAGCCCCCAGGCCCTTAGGAGCTGAAAAATCTTGCCTTCTGCCAGGGCGTGGAGCCAGCATAAGATCCTCAAGTAGATAACATTTAGTGTTTGAAATCGTAACAGTGACAGAGAAGCCCACATAGAGCTCTCAGGTTCTTATGCGTCTGAAATACCCAGTGTGCCCCTGAGGCCATGGGAGAAGATGAAGCAGCTGCCGGCTTTGCTTGGGCAGACGCCCGGCCCGCCGCCCGCCGCCCGGAGTGTTTTATGCCCAGCACCCTGGGCGAGGCAGTGGCTGTCCTCGGGTCCATCTGTTGTTTTGGGCGACACCTTGGATTGGTTCTTCGGCGGTGAGTTTCACGGGTTCCGGTGACGCAGTGACCTCGGGAGGCGATGGCCCCTTTACGCTTGCGCACGCAGTTGTCACCTTGAGCTGTAACTTGCCCCACAGGAGGGCACAACTTCTTTAATGGGCTCATTTAAACAAATGCAGTCGGCTGTGACTTTGTGTCTACTGGCCTCTCGCCTTTCTCTCTTCTTTCCTTAACATTTCATTCCTGGTTTTCCCGTCTTTATGAGGGAGAGTCCTAAATATGGGTCCTGTGTGCTGCGCGGTATCCCGGCCTCCGCAGCCGCGTGCTGTGCACAGGGCCCGGGAATGCCCGCCCGGGCACGGCGCTGGCGTCTTCTGGACGGACCCCGAGTTTGCCGGGGAGGGTCCCGAGTTAAACCGTCACCATCTGTTAATTCTTCTCCCTGACTCCTGCCCGGGTAACGCATGGTGCAGCCTTGAGATGCCGACTCTCTAAGTCAGGGCCGGGCCCTGCGGGCTCCGTGTCCGGGGGGAGGGGCACAGCGGACTCAGCACTGGGCCGGCTCCTCCCTGCAGCGCTGGGCTCTCGGGCTGCGTTCAGAGGCGGGAGCTCGCGCCGTGTCCTCGCGCCGTGTCCGGATCCCTGTTCCGCGGGACGCACCCGCCTCAGCCCTCGCCTCTGCCGTGTCCTCTGGGTTTTCCTATGAGGCCTTTCTGCCCGCGGCCGGGTGCTGTGTTGGAAACCAGCCAGATGGTCCGTGCTGTGTGGGTGAAAATTCTGTTAGCTGCACATAAGTCATTCTTTTAATCTGGAAACAAGCAGGCATTAAATGAGTCGATACAGTTGTTCTGAAGGACAACTAAAATGACTAAATTTTTTACATGTAAAGCTTTAGAAGAATGATAACTCTTATTAATCAGTGATGAAATACTTCCAAGGAAAGCATCAAATAATCATAACCCATTTATTGTGTATGTTTGAAAATTGTTATCAGCCATAAATATACCTTAAGTTAGATATACTAGCTACGACTTTTTCTGTGGTCTTAAAGTATATTTACCTGTTCCTGTTAAACAACTGGTGTGGTATAAAAAATGATTGTTGAGCCAATAACTTTTCCTCTCTCACTCTCCATTGCTTCTGCCTAACAATTAAAAGTAGTTATGTCAGGGATAGTGGTTAAAATAAAGAGGGATGATTGTTTCATTCTGCAGTCATATTCAAAGACTCCCTTCATGAGCACATGAAGATTATGGGGGGTTTTGGAATTTTGCATTTTGTCCTGTCTTGCTTGTTATATCCACACCTGTTTATTTTTAGAGTGTGTTTCATAAAGATATGGTAGGCATATTCACCAGTAACCCAAAGCTTGATACCAGAATTATAATTCTTATCAAAAAGAAAGGCAAGACTAAAAGTAAATTTTAACAAAGAAAAGTTCCTTCTTTTTTTTTTTTTTTTTTGAGACAGGATCTCGCTTTGTAGTTCGGGCTGGCTCTCAGCTCACTAGGTAACCCAGGCAAACCTCAAACTCAGCAATCCTCCTGCCTCTGCCTCCCGAGTGCTGGGATGACAGGCGTGAGCCACCACGCCTGGCACTGTGGTATGTGTGGTATTGATGCTGGTGGGCGTGAGTCTCCACACCCAGCATTGTATGTAGTTTCTGGGGATTGAACTCAGGACCTTGCACTTGCGAGGCAGGTGCCAGAACCACTGAGCTAACCCTCTGGCCCCAAAAGTTCCTTCTTTTAAAAATCAAATTATTTAGATTAGTAAAGAGTAAGGGAGATCAGCCCCTGAGTCATTTACATGGGAGCAAATGGTTTGGCAGGATTTTAGTTGATTGTTAGCTTTGTATGAGCTAGTTTAATCTAAGACCGGATTAATAGAAAAACTGTATGTCAGTCATGGGAAATTATAACTCTCCCATCAGACTGTGTCTGGGTCTTGACAAAATATGTTGACAAAACAGAAATGTGACCCAGAGGGCAATTTCTGGACTCTCAGGCATGGTTTAGGAGAGAAGAGTAGTAGGAAGAAACATAATAATTATCTTTATTTTTCAAATAGTGTTCTTGGAAATTTCTTAGTGTGTGCAGAACCTGGGTTTTAGTGTTGCTGACACAGCCAAATCAAATGCGAGGGGTGGAAGAGTCAGTTAGACACAGGACCAAAGTCTTAACTGTCACAGTTGCACAATTTGTACCTTATTGACTGGACATTCTGTCTGTCTGTCTTCTGCTAACTGCAGCTTTAGAGACCTACAGTTGATAGTGACGAAGAAGTCTATATGTACGTATTTTTTACCTTATCTTGTTATAGGGAAAAATGCAGTGCCTTATAGAAATGATGCCAGTATGCGGCAATCCGAGATTAAATGCAAAAGACACAAGTGGAAAGTGGGCCATAGATGATCGAAATGGTGTCCTGTCCACAGACCATCATGTTTCTTACGAAAATGTTAAAAGAGTGAGGTAGACGGAACGGGGCGGGAGTCAGCGTGCTTTGCCCCCCCCCCCCCCCCCCCCCCCCCCCCCCCCCCCCCCCCCCCCCCCCGTGCTTGCCTTGTCCTGCCCCGGGCCCGCGTGTGAGGTCTTTTGGTCACGTGCTTCCCCGTCATAATGTCCCTACTATCCACCCTCCTTGAAAGCTAGATGTAGGCTGAGTCAACAGGTTTCCTACCAGATTATCGCCTTAGTTACCACTGTGCAAAAACCTCTTGTGTTTTCCTTTTTCAGAACTATTTTTCCTTCCTAGAAATTAGCCAGAATTTTTCAGACAGAGATGATCATTTAATGTGGTGTTATTCCTACTAAATGATTGTTATCAACTGGCTTTCTTTTTACAAATTTTTCTACTCATTTCCATAGCAGAGTAGGTAGGACCAAGATAGAAACCCAGAATTATCGTGTACCATTGTCCAAAGCTGTCACCAGGTGAACTGTCCCATGTATGGGGACAGTAACATTGGGGTAGTACATATGGGGTAGCAACATGGTATGTACATATGAAAATATTACTTGGGCAGGACAGTCAGATTTGTGTACTTCATGGACTTACATGTCCAACTATTAAATATTGTATTTGTCTTACCAAATGGTAAAGGAAATTATTTCTCCAGTTGATTAATTCATACTTTCTTTTTAAAAGAAACTTAATTGTTTTCTTACCTATTTTGGAGAGATTATTATTTCCAAATTTGAAAAATCCTTGGTATATGGTGACATATAAAAACAAAAGGCCGACGGCTTTGAACCGTGAACAGACTGTAAGACCTGAGGTCGAGCATCAGACCTGGACTATTCAGCACTGTTTGCATGATGTTCTAACACATGGCAGGACACGCAGTACTCACGCAGAGCTGGCCGGCACCAGACACGTCCCATGTTTATGCTGATAAAACTTACATATGGGGCCGGAGGGTTAGCTCAGTGGTTCTGGCGCCTGCCTCGCAAGCGCAAGGTCCTCAGTTCGATCCCCAGTAACCACATAGAATGCTGGGCGTGGAGACACGCCCACCAACAATCAACACCGCATACCACAATGCCGGACGTGGTAGCTCACACCTGTTATCCCAGCACTCGGGAGGCAGGGACAGGAGGATTGCTGAGTTTGCGGCGGCTTGCTTGTGAGCTCCATAGTGAGCTCAGGGCCAGCCTGAACTACAACGCGAGACCCTGTCTCAAAAAGCAAAAGAAAACTTACATATGTATTTTATACAGAGCGAATTAATTTCTGATTATTTTGGGATCAGTACTTTGTTATATCTAATCTTTATATAATTATACCTTCATAAATCATTGTGCATTAATGCTACTTATGTAATTAGTAATCTATAATCTATATAATGAGGTTTTAACTTTTGCTTTCAAAGTACTGTCTATATTTACAACTCCAGGGAAAATTTAATATCTCACTTTTTACCACCTTTTACCTCTAAGTACCTCAACATATTTTTTCTAATTTATATCCTTGATGTAACACTGTCAGATCTATTACTGTATCTTTGGCTGCATTTCACATTTTATCTGTAATTCATTGGGAAGGTTGTTGCCAGGTGGACCGTTGAGTCTCTTGGCTCATTCCCCTAACATGTCCCTCTGCGGGACTTGGGTCGTGATCTGGCCGCAGCAGACTCTCGGCTCCCAGGCCACAGCAAGCTGTGGGGATCACTGGAGGCTCTGAAAAGTTACTGCCACTGTACTGTACAAGGCCCCGAACTATGCATAATTACGTTGTGATTCTTTGCCACTAAATCAAATTGCCGTACTATACAGAGGAAAAACAAATGGATGAGGTGCTATCAGTATATGTTGAATGCACATGTTTAAAAACAAGCTTTACTAAGATTTGGCTCACCTGCATTAAGTGTTCATTGGAATGATTTTCAGTGTGTTCACGGAGCTGTGCACCTGTCGCTGCAGTCAGTTTCAGAACGATTGCATTAGCCTCAGAACAAACACAATTTCCTGATTGCCTTCAACCTTATGAAGCCACTAACATACTTATCTGTCTGTAGGTTTATCTGCTCTGTACAATTTGTATCCATGGAATTATGTATGGTGTAGTCTTTCATGTATTCTCCTTTTTATGGCCGAATAATATTTCCTTTTTATGGCTGAATAATATTTTATTTATGAACTTACTACCTTTTGCATATCTGATCATCAGGTGATGGGCATTTAGATCAGTTGATGGGCATCTGGATGGCTGCTGTGACTAGTGCAGTTATGAATAGTTGAGTGCCAGTTTTTGTGTGGACATATTATAGTTTTAGATGATGCATTATTGAGAAAACATTAGCTTCTGATCCCATAGCAGCATCCAGAGTTCTGACACTATTTTGCTAATTTTCCAATTTCTCCTTAACTTTTAGCATCTCAAGAAGTTTAGAGAATTGTGATGGCAGGTGTGGGGTGTGGGTGGCTTCTCTTGCGATGGAAGGCCCTACTGGTTTCTCTTCCAAAACCAGATAAATTAAATCATCTTTACCCACATCTTACTGCCAGTGGGAATAACTCTTTCAACAACTCCATGGAGTGTAACTTTTGTCCTGAAGGATCTATCTGTTAGAATCACTTTTTTTTCTTGCCTCTGTGTTTACTTTGTTTTTGACAATCACCTTACTGTTGGTCTTTAATGGGAGATTGTTTTGGAGGGAAAATAGTTTTATTTTTTAAAAAAATCAAATTCTACTATTACCCCTCAACCTTTGATTTTTCTTTTTAGCTGACTGCTCAGTTTTGTTATTTTAGGCTAAATGTTCCAAGGAAGAAATAATGTATAGATTTCTAATTCATCCAAGACTTAATCTTTTTTTTTTTTTTTTTTTTAAGATTTATACAAGAGGGCCAGAGATTTAGCTCAGTGGTTCAAGCGCCTGCCTTGCAAGCGCAAGATCCTGAGTTTGATCCCAGGTAACCACATACAATGCTGGGTGTGGTGACTCATGCCCAGCAGCAATCAATACCACACACCATAGTGCGGGGCGTGGTGGCTCACGCCTGTCATCCCAGCACTGGGGAGGCAAAGGCAGGAGGATTGCTGAGTTCGAGGCTTGCCTGGGCTACGTAGTGAGCTCAGGGCCAGCCTGACCTACAAAGCGAGACCCTGTCTCAAAAAACAACAACAACAACAAAAAAGATTTACACAAGAATCCATTTGGTTAAAGTATTGGAAATTTCTGTAGGTAAGAGTTGAAATGTTCATCTTCATAAACATAGATTTGAAGTTAGAGCACATGTTTATTTGATTTGATAAAATATTATTTTGAGTGATTGTAATGTCATCCTCACTATGAAAATGAGTTCTGGGTTTCTCTGTACAGAACTTGAACTCCTAGATACCTAAAACATGCCAATTTTAAATATTTGAACTTTAGAAACAATTAGTGAATTGTGCTTGCTGAATGAGTGCCCTTTAGATAACTTGCATTAGGAGTTTACAGTGACTTGGGTATTTATGAGTTTGTAACTGTCCAAATGCTTTTTCTAAGATGTTGGTATAGCAGAAGAATTGTTTATTTGATAAAAGCAATTTATTTTATTGATGAGACTCAGTAATGTAACTGGCATGAGGAATCACTCTGAAGACTAGTATCACAGTGTCTTCAACAGTACCTGGAAGGCCTGGACAAGATCAGAATATGGCTCTTTCGTGGGCCAGTGTTGTTTAGTTGCCAGAGGACAGTGTCCTTAAGAAGAAAATCCTCATAGCTTAGGATGAAATTATTATACTTTTTTTTTTCTTCAGAAAAGCCTAGTTTGTTGTGCTTATAAGCACAGGTAGACCGAAGGAAATAATACAGTATGTTAAATCAGAGAAATCTGGTTTAAATCATTGATGAGCATCATTAGTAAGCATCATATTGCTGTATTGTTAAGCATAAAGTAGGAAACCCAGAACTATAGCCCTGGACCTAAGAAGAAACAAGCCCTGCTTGTTTCTTACAAAGTTTTACTGAACACAGACGTTTGTTTGCAGTTCTCTTACTGTTTTTGTGAGGCCATAGTTGAGGGGTTCTGACTGAGACTATACCACTTGAGAAGTCCACAGTATTTACTTTGGGACCTTTCTTGAGAAAAGTCACTGTACACGATACAAAGCAAGAAAGATGCACTATTTCGCCTTCATCCTTTTCTAGTGAAATTACAGGGGAAATGGCTAATACAAATCTTAGATGATCCATGCAGCAGAATACAGAGTAGTACAGTAACAGGGATTTAAATGACATGAGAGACCATCTTAATGCATGCATGAAGGCTGTAAGAAGTAAATGTGTGTGTAAGAGAGAGTTGTGGCCGTCATAGTGCAGCGGGTTCCATGCAGGACAGTGGAATTGTTACGCGTCCGGAAAGTATCTAGCTTTCATCATCGGAGCAGAGTGACCAGGACTAAGAGCCATAGAGAACAATGGGACCTTTTTAAAACTGGGAATTTCCTTGAGTCCGAATATTTGGTACGGTCACATACTCAAGTGACTTTATTATTCCAACACATCTTTTAGAGTAGGAGCTCGGTGCATCTGCAGGACGGGGCGTGTCAGCTCCAGCGATGTCTGTGGCGCCGGGGGCTTCGTCAGTAGGCTCTGTCTACGACTGCGGAGTTCACTCCTCGGGGGTGGAAGTTCAGAGCAGACCTCGATGACAGGACCCAGACCACTCCTCACTTGCCTTCTTTAGCAGAGCCAAACAGAGGAAACACACACACACACACACAATTTCGGAGGCTCCTTGTTGGCTTTGGAGTTGGTTAGCTTCTAAGGGAATACACGAAGGGGCAGCCAAACAGAGAAGTTTTTGAATGGTCTCTGCTCTTTGAGCTGCTTTTATCCCTTGGAAACTTCTCTAACCTTATTCTGTGTTGCTTCAGGAGCAGAGCAGACTTTCCCTAACTATAAATGGACTGTAACACTGCTTTTGTGTCCCCGATTCTCACTGTAAACTGTTCTTTTCTGTTACCTCCTGGAAAGGCTGTGTCTTCACATGGTGCTTCTTGGCGTCGTTGGCTGCATGCCATGCATCTTCCGTGGTTTGTCCGTGACATGCAGAGATGGCGGTGCCAACTGGAAATGGGAATCTGGTTTTAACCTAGGAGCCCGCAGGCCCAGTAGAACTAGAGCGATGGGCCGGGTCACTGAAGGAAGAGGTGCGATCTCAGTGTGTCGGGAGCAGAAGCAGGGTGTAGCTTGCTGCCAGGGTGCCATGCCCTACTGGCACAGAGAGGCCCCTGACGTGGGTCTCTCCTCAGCAGAGAGAATCACTCCGGGCTCGTCCCGGGCTGCACCACTGAAGTGGGATGCCTTGGTACCGAGGAGCGCATGATCCTGTGTTCTGCTCTAGAGGACTTTTTGGAGAAGCCACGATCTGGGGAGGTGGCGCCCAGCTGTGGCAGGTTTAAAATGCGCCGGTTCATGTACTGGTTGCACACATTTTAATCGTCGTGACTCGCGTGTGTATGTGTCAGAGGGTGCGCAGAATTCCTAGTTGAGAGTTCAGCATCTTGCCGGGCGCGGTGGCTCACGCCTGTCATCCCAGCACTCGGGAGGCAGAGGGAGGAGGACTGCTGAGTTCCAGGCTTGCCTGGGCTGCATAGTGAGCTCAGGGCCAGCCTGAACTGCAAAGCGAGACCCTGTCTCAAAAAAAAGAGAGTTCAGCATCTTAGTACCAACCTTTCTAAAATTCTGTGGACATGAAAAGTATATTTCTTACAGCTTGCCGATGTTCTCAGTTGAACCAAGAATAAATGTTTTATTTATATGTTATAAGCCTAATTACTGTAAAACAGTGAAAAGTGCAAAACAGTTCTGTAGAGGAAAAAATAAAAATTTCCACATTCTCCCTGTTTTTTCACACGCCCCTTAAGGTGGGCAGGGCCCTGAGCAGCAGAGAGGGCTGGCGCAGTCTCCTGGCGGCAGCGGGCCCCTCCCCCTCACTCTGCGGGCGCCTTCCCTGGCACTGCTGCCACAGACTTCAGGAGCAGTTGATCAGAGAATGACTAGTTAGACTATCAATGCCAGAGAATCTCCAGCATTGGGAATTTTTGCTGATTTTTACAGGCAAAGTTCTGTTAGAATTTTCGTTTTATTATTTTCAGCAAAAGCACTTACTGGTAGATATTTTAAGTACATGTATTCATAATAAGTTTTATCTTTGTTTTGTTTTGTTTTGTTTTTTGACAGGGTCTCGCGTTGTAGTTCAGGCTGGCCCTGAGCTCACTATGGTGCCCAGGCAAGCCTCGAACTCAGCAATCCTCCTGTCCCTGCCTCCCGAGTGCTGGGATGACAGGCGTGAGCCACCACGCCTGGCATTAATAAGTTTTATTAATAAATTATAACATTTTGTAACTTTCAGCCTGTGTCTGCTAGTAACTTCTCACTTTTCTGGGTGAAGTCTTAGTGGATTATGCAGCCTCACGCTGGAAGGCGGAGGAGGAGAGGAGCCAGCCTTGCAGTGACACGGGCGGCCTGCGATACCCGCGCGCCGTCGCCTCACCGCCCACGCTAGACCCGCCGCGGCCCCCAACTTCCAGCGCCCAGGAGGGTGCGGCTGAGGGCTGCTGTGTGCTCTGGGCCCGGGCTGAGCTAGATTTGGCTTGGCAGAGAAGGCCTCGGAGCAGACAAGGCTCTGTAAGTGAGTCTTTCAGTTGTAGCCAAAGAAAACAGACTGTAGATGTGATGACTCCACTGGATTTATTAGCGCCGTATGCAGGGTCTTTTGATCTTCAGGATTCAGTAAACCAAGGAATTGCTTTTTATTGGAACTCCATCACACGGGAAGAAATGTGAATTTGCCTGTCGTGCTGATGCTAATAGAACAATCTAGCACTTGCATCTCATTGATAGTAATTTTGTTAGGTTTTATTAAATTTTAATGATAGGTACAGGCATTAAAAAGGACAGCACTAGCATTGGAAATAATCTCATTTCTCAAGTACTCCAGATTTATTTAATTTTGTGTATGGCAAGACCTACTACGAGTTCCAGACTGCATGGGTACGGTGATTTTTTTTTTTTTAAGTAAATGTTTTAATTTGATAAGTTGACTTAAAACATCATGGACAGTAAATTTTTTGTGACTTTTTTAAAGAAGAAAACATTGCTTGCCTTGTAGGACACCACCTGGACAGGCTGTGCAGTAAATCCTGTGCATATCCTTTGTCTTCAGGCAGCGTGAAGGAGGTTCAGTTAAGTGGAAGCTTTGTTCTACCACTGATTTCTTGTAATGCTTTGAGAAAGCAGCAAGGCTACTGGCCACGGATCTCCCATCAGGCAGTGCGTGTCCCTCTGTTTACCTGTCGGCCTGAGTCTGTGCAGTGGAACGGACAGTCGAGAACATGTGATGACAGTAGTGTTTCCTTCGGGTGGGTCTTTCACCTGATAGTTCTGGGGCCACGGTCTTGTGAAGGAGGAAGTGCTCTTGGGTCGCAAGCAGCAGGATGCCCTCAGTCAGTTTCATTTTCATTTCTTTAAAAGTTTCCAGTAATTTCTTGATCATGCAGTTGTTGCCTGTAGATGATTGTAGTTAGATTAACTGTGCTTTTAAAACCTTCATCTGTGCTTATCTTTTTTGTGTGGATGACCCTGCGGGAGAGTATTATGTCAGACATTTAACTCAGCATTTTATGGTATCCTGCTTTGGTAGGAGTTTGAGGAAAAATTAAAATTTGGATCGGTCGTAAAGAAATACTCTTATTGCTTGAAGTGTCACGTGTATTTCAGAGGAAGAGGCTGGCCCAGTCGGATGGACTTGGGGATGACTTATTATCTCAGTTATTCCTTTGATAATAGTACGTAACAGTCAGTATTCATGTTCCATGTTCTAACTGCTTTGCATTATTTACGTACTCACATTAGCCATTTGAGTTGGTGTCATGATTACGTCCATTTCCCCACATGAGAGAAGGGGCTGAGACTCGGAGACTGTTCCTTAGCCGAAGTCAGCTAGTGAGAAAGGGGTGAAATCAAGATTCAGAATAGAATCTAGGTCTGATGTCTCTGGAACCTACACTCTGTGTCCCATATTGTTCCATCTTTTCCACCTCCATAGTAATCTGGAATTTCAAAACAACTGACATTGCGATTAGAATGTAAAATTCATATCACAACTAAAATGTATTCATTTAAATGATCTTGTTATAAGCCCTTCCTCTTTGGGCTGCGTTTGCTGCCTCCGTCCTGCCCCGCCGCCGCCCGTGTCCGGCGAGCAGCACACGCAGTGCAGCTGTGGAGCTGGGGCCTGGCCACGTCCCGGAATCTGTGTTTTCTCTTTCGTATTGACTGGAAAATGTTGCTGATTTTAAGATCCAGTTATGAGGAGGTTAAAGTTCACATTTACTACCTCTGCCTGCTGAGCTTACCACCCTTTTTTCATACACACACACACATACACACACACACACACACACACACACACACACCGTTCTATTTACAGCAGAGGAGTGTGTTGTTACCGATAGAAGAGGCATGTCCCACCGTTAAAACACCCATAAGACAAACAGATCCTGGAACCTTTATAGAGTCTTCAAAAAGCCCTAAGACTAACGTGGAGAATTTACTCAAGTTGATATAAGACTTAGTTCAGAAGAATAATAAGTGGTGTGAGTAAAGAGCGGGCTAAATGAAGAGAGAATTGGATACTTGACATCTGATCTCTTACTGTAATATCTGGTAATATCAGACAGAAAAAGCTGTTTGTTTTGTGTGTGGTACCAGGGATCAAACTCAGTTCCTCGCGCTTGCCAGGCAGGTGTGGTGCCACCGAGCTACCTCCCGGGCCCAGGAAGACGCTGTTTCTTTCTAAGACAGTCTGGGTGCATGTTTGCTTCTGCTCAGCCCACGAGTGTATGTGTTGCGCTGATGACACACTGCAGAGTCATGACCGCGTGGTGTCTGTCGTTCATAGTGATGATCTAATCTAAATACACATGTGGGTGCCTGAGGAGCCACTTTCTCTTCACGGGGAGGCCCTCCAGCCCTCAGGTCTGCGCTGACACACGAGAACTGGGGCGCTTCTGTGTTCCTGAGAGCTTTTAAAGAGGTCGATGTTTCCTTTGCTTGCCGTGTTTCTGACTGCTAGAGGCCAGCTGTCTGCAGTCTATTTTCTGTGGGCGGGGCCTCCTAGGGAAGTACGTGCCTTGGATGGTGCGCAGGTAGTGAGCATGGCAGAGAGGTGGGGCAGCATGCTGACTCACAAATGAGTTCAGGAAACATTTATGTAATATATTTGCATATAGCATACTTCAGCTAATTAAGAAAAATCAGAGGTAAGGTTTGTAAGTAGGAAGCATGATTTTATAATACCTTTGTGTACCAAAGAGGCCTAATAACATATTTTTCTCCAGAGTGAGTTAAAGTAGGAAAAAGATACCTTTTTCCTCTGCCCTCAGAGCACTTACATGTGTTTTTTCTACCAGTGAATTTTTAAAATACATATTAAATACTTTTTCCTACTTATGATTGTATTACTAAAACTACAGTTTTTGGAGAACCTAAAGTTAGAACTATACTTATTAATCTGAAATGAATCTTTTCCATTCAGAAAAGTGTTGTTCTTTCATATTTCATAGTTCTGTGGTTTATTATATTTTGAAAAGTTACATCCAAAATGTTTTTCTCTGTTCCACATACTTTTGATATACATGAATACTGTAAAACTTAACTTATGAAAAACTCCATTCCTTGTCATCTGACAAGTCACTTTTTATTTAATTGGACACTAAATTACTTAATTAAAAATTGATAACAATTCTAACACAGATACATGCGTTAACGTTTATTTAGTAGTCATAGATTGGATAGAATTTGATTTGGCTTAGAGGTTGATATATGTGACAAACATAATCTAAAAATAAGTAACCACAAAATTTTAAGAACATAGCATTCATTCAGTGCCAGATAAGTTTTGCACATGGCCAATAGCATTGCCTTTTTTTCTCTAAACAAATAGGACAGTTATGTAGTTTTACATTTGTAATATCAGAAACCATGTGTATTCATCTATTAGAAAATTTTCTTGGAACTGTATTCAAGGAGAACTTGTCTTGTGGGTCTCTATAAATTAAGGGCAATCAAATGATGTCCAAATGGTTAATATTATATATAAGTGGATAAAGTAATGGAATGCATTGATCTTGATACATCAAAATTGTTTTTCCAATGGAGTAGGATGTATTGCTTTTACTGAGATGTAGAGATATAAAGGTTTAAAAATGATATTTTTGAGCATCATTTTCCTTTGAAATGTTTTCATTCTTGCAGTTTCAGAGAAAACAAGCCTCTCGCGAGTCCCTTTCACTGCAGAGAAGCTGTGTGTAGTCGTCACACTGCGAGCCTCACTGGAGCCTTCCTGTGTGTTCAAAGCCACTTCCCCTTGCTGAGCTCCTGCTCAGAGGCCTCTGCCATCTGCCGCTTATCAAGTGATTAATATTATTATGGTCAATATTTCTAGTTATCTGTAATATTTTTGATTTAGAGGAAAACACCTTTATAGAGCAATGTTATTTTCAAGCTTCCAGGAGACAGCTGGGAATGAGAACATGATCTATTACATGTTTCAGATGATTCACATGCTAAAAACTAACCAATCTCAGGAGACGTTGAAGTCAAGTGCAGTTAAGCGAAAAGAAAAGCAGCATTTCCTACCTGCTCTCCTGGTCTTGGTTTCTGTTTGGTGGCTTGGGGTGGTTCATAAAAGGGTAATGAGTACTTTCACTGTGCAGAAAGAAGCTGACCATGCTATAGATGACAAGTGCTGAAGTTTTAAGATAGCATGTGCAATACATATTTTGAAAAATGCATGCATGTGAGCCTATGGTAAAGTCTGTGTAGTTTAACTTCGGCAGAGTAGTAATTCTGTGAGTAAGGAATGTTCTTTTTATATGAAGGTTAAAAACAAGTTTAGGCTTTTAAGTCATTTTTGAGATATTTGAATACCTTTCTGAAGATCATTCAGAAACAGTTCTAAACCGTCCAATAAGAATGCAGTAAATCATTTGTGCTGTTAGTCTAATTGAACAGTTTTGATCTCAGGCCCTCATTAACTTGTCTGTATGGAAGAGAAAATTGAGGAGAGCAAGAAAGAGGCCCAGGAGAAGACCTTTAGCCGGCCCTGTCCTGAGCTGCTGTTGTCAAAGGACGACACCCTTTGAGCTAATTTCAGTCCCATAAAAAAAATCTATTTAGTGATTAGTAACCAGTGGATAAGGGCAGAAAGCCCAAGTGAATAAAGACCGTAAATACTGAAGTCTTTGGGTAGCAGCCTGTAAAACTGTCAGAAGGC
Organism: Thryonomys swinderianus; assembly: GCA_004025085.1. Classification (NCBI taxonomy): domain Eukaryota; kingdom Metazoa; phylum Chordata; class Mammalia; order Rodentia; family Thryonomyidae; genus Thryonomys; species Thryonomys swinderianus. Next base: position 44,777 of record PVIC010003272.1, read on the forward strand.
ATTGCTTTGGGGACAGAAGACGGCCCGGAGGAACAAGCAGCGTTCTCCAGGAGGCCCGGCTCCATAGTAATAGGCAGAAGACACAATTCAGTTTTCTTCAAAAGTAAATTCTTCTTGAATTCAGTACCTGCCCTACTTTATCTATTTGTTTTATGTGGTGTTTGTTTATGATAAATGCGTGGTGGATTGCATTTGCCAGTAGGAGTCATGGTGCCTGTTTAAAGATAACTCTGTTTGCAAAAGTAGAGCCGTGGTTACTGACGCTGTTTAGAGGGAGAAGAGCTGCTTGCTTCCTGGGGACGCCAGGCCTCACTGCCGCGGTGGGCAGGTGGTGTGTATGTATCTGTACAGCCACATGGCTGGGGATTAGATCCTGACAAGTGCCTTTCTCTTGTTTTTAAATTAATAAAGTCTGAAATTTGTCATTCCTAAATATTTCTCCCTAAGGGAAAAACACTAAGTAAATAAAACAGAAGAATTTAAGTCTCTATACTAACCTGTCTTTGTTCTTCTTGCACACTACCGGTGCTCATATAATTCAAGTCTTTCCATCCAGCGCTTCACATTTCTGTTCAGGGTGGAGGAAATTGAAGACCATGAATCCCAAGTCTTTATTCTAAACTCTTATTGTTCTGACTGTGTCATGACCGTGTGGCACTGGAGTGGCATAACAACCTGAACCCCGCGTTTCCCTCTATCACCTTCAGATCCGAGTGTGTGTCTGAGGGGTGTGATCTCGGTGCAAAGCTCTGTGCTCCCTCAAGTTGAAGAATTTTATCGGCGCAGGGTACTCGCTTTTCACCGTCTGGACTGTGAGAAGGAGAGGTGTCACTCACGCGGAGGGAGCAGACGCTGAAGGTCCCTGGCCCCCTCAGCCGACCAGCCTCGGAGAGAGATGTTCTGTCGCCCAGACAGGCGTCTTTCTGATGGTGAGAAAAGGCGGGAACAGGCGGTAAATCTGCCATCTCATTATGAAGTACAACAATAGATTGATTTATGAAGAAAAGCAACTGTTCACGTGTGGAGATGCGTGCGCCACAGTGCGGGTCCTGCAGTGTCCGGTAGCGCCAGCACCGCTCCTGTTCTGGCAGAAGTCTAGTATTACTCATAGGGAGCGTGTGATTCTGAAAACCACATTCTTTTAAAGGGCTGCTGGGAGAATAGCGCAGAGGCATCCCCCGTGCACTGTGCTCACCGGGACAGTCTGAATGTGCCATGGTTCTGCTGTTGCACGTTTTCATTAAGAGAGAAGGGATTTTTAAAAAACAGCTTCATTTTTCTAAACTTTTTGTTAGGACTTCCATTTTATGCAGAAGTAAACGTTAAAAGTTAGACCATATTGGGCCAGAGGATTAGCTCAGTGGTTCTGGCGTCTACCTCGCAAGTGTAAGGTCCTGAGTTCGATCCCGGTAACCACATACAATGCTGGGCATGGAGACTCACGCCCACCAATAATCAACACCGCATACCACAATGCCGGACGTGGTGGCTCACACCTGTCATCCCAGCACTCGGGAGGCAGAGGCAGGAGGATTGCTGAGTTCGAGGCTTGCCTGGGCTACATAGTGAGCTGAGGGCCAGCCTGAACTACAAAGCGAAACCCTGTCTCAAAAAAAAAAAAAAAGTTATACCATATTTAGATATCAAGTTGTTTTTTGAATAGTTTCACTTAATATTATATAATTTCAGTAAATGTTTCAAGCAGAACTTAGGGCTGTGGTGAAGATAATTTTAAGTTGCTAGGGACTTGTGAGAAGTTTTTGTTTTAAGGAAACCTAATAAAATCTCTTAAATTGTGTTACCTCAGTATGGAACTCCATAGTTTTTCTGTTTAAAAATTAAACATTTTAGCTTGAGGTTGATTTTGAGCATAAAATTAAAATGGATGAGTCTGGATAGTCTTAAATGAAATGTTCTGCATATATTCCTCTAGAATTTGAAATCTATGTGATACAATTGACGTTTAAGCGGTTAAATCATAGAATTATAACTGCTAATCAGGCCTGGTAATAAATCTTTCTCTCAGGAAACATGTAGTATATTTCCCAACTGTAGTAAGAGTCATTTTACTAATGAATTACGCTCAAGCAAGCACACAAAAAACTGAACATTTAAAAGAGAAAGGCAGAAGAAATGTGAATAGAGGTTCCATTTTTTTCTGTACCCTATGGATTATCTCAGACACATACACGTGTGCATGTTTGCACACACACATCCCGTGAGCTTTAGAGCTCCCGCGTGGAGGAGAAGCACGGGCTCCCCTGTGTTCGCGGAAGGTGCGTGACTTTAGCAGGAAGTTACCTTCGCAGCCTCCGGCGGTCCCTGTGGCGTGGGAGCTTATGGTGGAAAGGGATCTGGTGACGCTGGGGCAGCTCTGAATCAGTGTCTTTCCCAGTGGAGGTGGGTTACCTTGGCAGGCAAAGAATTACAGAAACAAGATCTTACGCAATAACCTGAACTCATGTCGCTGCCATGTGGTAAATCTAACTTCCCATTTAATGGGGAAAATTCTGTAAAATAATCCAAAGATTAAAATTAATAGCTGTTCTTGACATTTGTGTAATTCTATAGAGTCCGCTAGTGTCATTCAAATGCTGTATGAATATTTTAAAGTAATCCAGTTTTTAAAAAGGTTTAAACAAATACTATTCAGTATCTCTCCAGATAGATCTTTTAACTTCAATTAGTTACCACCTTTTTATTTTCTGAATTCACTCAGTCCAATTTAATATTTTTGATTTTATAACCCAAGACTGAAACCTATAACTGCACATGCTTCTTAGGACTTTATTTAATTCAGTACTTTCTAAATGGAGAAAATACAACCCTGATTTTCTGTCCCTAGTGTTCCGCACACGTGAGTTTCACAGGTAACTGAGGGGAGCTGTGCCCTGTTCCGGCTGTGCCTGCTGTGCCCACCATGCCCGGAAGGTCGGTGTGGGCCCCTGTCACTCGCGTCTGTTTTCCTCCTGCCCGCCGTCCCGAACGCACGAGCGAGAGGAGCCACGGGAGGGCGAAAGACGAGTCTCTCGGGTACGACTAGGCGGCGCACCGGGCACCGGTCCGAAGCTCCGCCTCTGTGCACCTGACGCTGGCCCGGAGCCCCGCCTCCTCACGCCTGACGCCGGCCCGAAGCTCCGCCTCGCGCCTGACGCCGGCCCGAAGCCCCGCCTCGCGCCTGACACCGGCCCGAAGCTCCGCCTCCGTGCGCCTGACGCCGGCCCGAAGCGCCGCCTCCGTGCACGTGACTCCCGCTGGGGAGCAGTCTGGTGCTAAGGGTCTGTTTGCAGGTGTTTCTCACTCCTGAAAGAAACTCTTTACAAAGGAGGACCCTCGGTCAGTAGTCTCGTGGACACATCTGGCAACAATGGAGGTTTTGAAAGAGCACATGTTCTGGCTACAGTAGTCAGTAGCAGCCTTCAAAATACAACTGGTAATGAGAGATAAAAGACTTGAAGCTCCTCTACTTAAAAAGAGGGGAAGCTAAAAGAAAATTATAGACATCCTTACGTGTGGAAAAGGGTCTTTCGGAGAGATTTATAGACCCTTGTTCCCCAAGGCTATTTCATTTCCTAATGAGATTTTGTGTTCTCAGACAAGGACTGGTAAGTACAAAGGATGACAGCATTTAATAATGACAGCGAAGATGATGATAATGAAGAAAGCAAATGCAGTTGTAAAAAGAGTCATCTCAGTATAAAGCCAATTATCTTGGTATCTAGGATAATTTTATGTCTGTAAGTTGAAAATACAATAGAAAGAAGGACTTCTGCATTTTGCCAGTAGTTAGTTGAAAGAGTAATTCTTAAGCTCGTGTTCTATAACCAAAGCATGATAGAAGTGACAGCGGCTTCTAATCAGAGAAGAGCCCAAGAGGCGAAAGGCAAGTCCATTTTACGCTTAGGCTCGTTCGTGCCCTAACACACTCGGAGAAAGTCTGCCCGAAAGAGACAGCCTCCCCTGTGCTCAGAGGCTTGGGTGACAGTCTGGCAGTGCCTGTTGGAGTTTCCAGTGGCCTTTCCTCAGTTTCTCCTTCTTTTGAAAGAAAGCAGAGTATTTAAAGCATCAGTTTTTTTACATTACGAGTTAAGAAAAGAGTACACTCACCTTCAGAGGCAAATAAACTAGTTGTACCATGTCGCCCGCGTCTCCTCTCACTTGGGGCCGTGTCAGAAGGACGATCCGTGCGGAGGGGACGCTTCCCTGCCGACCCTCACAGACCGCCCTGCTCTGGTGGCTTCCTGCCGGCCCGCAGCAGCCCTGACCGCGCACGTGCTGGCTGCCATGGACGGAGGGACAGTAACCCTTGGGAGGAAGGGTTTCCTTTCACCGCTGGTTTGCTTTGGCTGTGAACTGTAAGACGTTCAGTTCATCCTTCAGAGCGACGCAGGAAGCTTTGCTCCCTAGTTCTGGTTTTGTGAAAGAGCAACGGCTCTAAATGAATCGTACGTTTTTAGAGTTGATAGGTGCAGTCGACAGCATGAGAGGAGCCACCGGAAACCCGGCTCTGACCTCACCGATCACTCCCGGGCGTGTGATGTGCCGCGCCTCGGCTGCCTCTTCCGCGCCGTGGCGGGAGAGAGCGCGCGGCTGCCGCAGTCAGTGCCTCACACGGGGTGGTCCAGGCAGCAGGGCTGTAACGCTGCATCCTGAGAGCTTGGTGCCCCGGCCACGGAGCCTGGGAAGACCTTTCTGGCGTGTGGACGGCTGCCTTCCTGCTCTGCCCCCCAGAGGGAGGGAGGGAGGGAGGCGAGGGCACCGTTTCTTCGCTCCTGAGCCACACTCTTCAGGAAGTCCCCCTCATACCTCATCCTACCTAAGTCCGTTCCAGAGGCCTCGGCCCCAGGCGGCCAGGCGGCGGGGTCAGAACGTGAGCGGAGGCCCCGGGAGGAGCCGGCAGGCCGTGTGGAGCGCCTGCCCTCCCGGGGCGCTGTGCGGGGACGCCCGAGGGCTGCGGGGCCACTGTCGGCCCGGCCTCATTTTCACACACTTTCTGTATCGTCAGGCCTTGTCTTTCAGCACCTCTTCTGAAGCAGTTAGGAACGGAGAACTGAGGGACACAGCAATTTTCCTGTTTCCGACCTTGTAATGATTGGCTCCCGTCGGTGTTGGGAGGCTGACCCCGTCTGTCATGGCGAGGCTCTCAGGAGGGCCTTCTTTGTGTCGCTTCGCCTTGCCCTCACAGAATGCTGCTTGTCGCCAGGAATGAGTGACACAGGGTTCACTCGTACGATGGTGCACGCTTTTCATGATTGTGTAATCATTGGTGTGCTATCATTGCTCTTTAAAATTAAAGAAATTAAAGGGGTATTTGTGAAAGAAGTGGATTATTTTCAGTTTCAAGTAGAGGAAAAATTAAATGAGATAGTCTCTTAAAGGCGTACAAGAAAAAAAATCTCTTAGTGTGTAGACTAAACTGGTAATTTAGTATTTTAATGAGTACTTTAGTGAAAAAAAAAATTGAACAGAGAAGTATGTTATGCTTGTGTTTTCTTGTTTGGTATGTTCATATTCTTAGCAGTCCTTGTTAATATTTGTGCCAGGAAGGGGACATTTTGAATTTAGGCTATAGGTAAAATTTTTGTGGAAAAAAAAAAACATAACAGTGCATTGACAGTGATTTGTTTATATTGAATTCTTTCCCTTATCACTGAAGCAGAGTGTGTATTGTTACTTCCTGCCTTTTCTTTATGTTGCCTGCTTTAAAGATCAGGTCACTCAAATTCTGTTTGTAAATGGAGTTGCCCATTAGGAGAGACAGAAGCTGACTGGTGTTGCCCGAGGAGGACATCCTGTCCACGGGTGAGGGGAAGTGCCAGGCTGGCTAAGCCCCTGTGGGATCTGCCCTGGCAGATACTCGCTTTTTGAACACTTAACTTCTAGGACTTGTAAATATGTGGTTGCTGTTGGTTTTGTTGTTGTTGTTTTTAGTTGCCCTGAACAAAAGTAATCACTATAGAAAGCTCATTACAGCTGTTCGGTGTTGAGTTCACTGCTGATCTCAGTAGCCTGTTGACTGGGTAGTAAAGATAGGTCTTCAGATAGTAAAGGAAACTTTATAAATAGTACTGATTAGCTACCATCATAACAGCAGTCATCTAGGCATTTTTGCTTTATTAATCAATTTAACATAATCACTTCTATATGAGGTTCATTTTGAGAAAACTAATCCTTAACTGATCTTCCCAGAATTGTAACAAGCAAGTGACAGGATTGAGAGCCTCTGTGTGTGTCACTGTGGAGCATACCCTTTCAAGATGTTTTATGAGTAGTACTTGATTACATGGGCTATCAGTAAGAAGCAAAACTCGTAGCGTGGACTCTGTACTTCAAAGTGTGCATCAGAGTTAGTAGGGGGAAAGATCTGACCTTCATTTGACTGCTTAATTCTTAGCTGTTGGTTCAGCACTTACACACATCTGCACATGCATGTGCACGCGTGCGCACACACACACACACACAGGTTCTAAACGTTGACTAGGAGCTAAGTCAGGAAAGAGTATCGTTAGTCCTTACAGCTTCTAAAACATTGCCAGCCCTGTTTGTGGAAATCCGAAGAGTCCATCTGATGTTCTTCAAATTGCACCTCATACAAGGTGCGCTGAAGTCCTGTTGTTGGAAGCCTCGGTCACTCCTGGGGGAGGTGCTTTCTGGGCAGGTGGCACCTGGGGGTGTTCGCTGGGCCGGTGTGAGGGGTCCGCGGCCTGTGTGCTGCACCCTGGTCCCGCACACTTCAGTGCTGTGCGCCGTCGGTTAGCTGCGTGCAGAGCGCTCTAGGAGTTCAGGGAGCTGCCTGTAGATAGATCAGCATGTCTGACCGCTCGTGATGTGTACATGTGATGCTCTCATAAATTTAAAACTCTTTGAAAGCATCTTTTGATATAAGAAAGTGATGTAGACATTTTTGTTAATGTCCTTAATAACTTGATTTTTTTTTTTTTTGAGACACGGTCTCGCTTTGTAGTCCAGGCTGGCCCTGAGCTCACTGTGTAGCCTGGGCAAGCCTCGAAATCAGCAATCCTCCTGCCCCTGCCTCCTGAGTGCTGGGATGACAGGCGTGAGCCACCACACCCGGCAATAACTTGAAATTGTTATTAATACCATTTCTATTGAACTTTTTATAAACATGCTGAGACCTCTACTTCAAATCTCTTAGATCAGAATTTGCTCCCGTATACACTTCTCCCGGCTGAGTCTGGTGAATATCCACGGTCCTCAGGCTTTGAATCAATTGGTGATTCTCCATAGTGGGGCTGACCGCATGGCTAAGGCAGGAAAATTCCAAGTTCAGCCCAACCTGGGCAGCTTATCACCTTAACAAGTCCCTGTCTCATAAGTAAGTAAGTAAATAAATCGGTAGATAGGTGGGTAGGTTGGAGTGGGTGCATGGATAGACAGGCAGACAGACAGACAGACACTTAGTTTGGGGATGCAGCAGGCCCAGCACCCCCATACACAGCATCACCTAGGATCCTGTGAGGGACTCAGGCTTTTGTCCGCACTGGACCCATCTGAACGGGAACTCTGGGAAAGGGCGAGTCCTGCGGTGACCCAGGCTGCCTGCGCTCACCCAAATGCTGCCTCAGCCCCAGAGTCCCACAGTGCCTGTCCTGACTCAGAACCGTGCAGGGCAGGGTCTGCTGCCAGTCACCCAGCGTCGTGCCCTCCCTGCCAGTTCTTCTGGCCCCACTTGTCTAGTTAATCTTGTGGAACTGTGTCTTGGGTTGTGAACGCTCTCACGTGCTGTGTGCCTTGTGGCAGAGCCGGGCCTCATGCACGGGAGTGTAAGCCCTCCGCACGGCGTGCCCTCTGCCAGCCTGTACACTTTCTGGAGACCACGTCTGCACCCGGCCAGAGGTGCTTGCGGCCAGCTGTGCCCTGAGCAGACCGCCTGCAGCAGGGGCTCTGGTTTGAGGGTGGCTGGAGAAGGCAGCGCCTGGCCCTGGGCATCCCTGGTCGTGCCACGACAGGCAACACAGGGCTCTTGTAGGCCCAGCGCAGTGGGTGCTGGGCCGGCAGGCTGGGGAGTCGCTGGTCTCTGCTCACCTCGTTCTTGGCGCCCGAATGGTTTCCAGAGCTGTCAAAATAATAATACCATCGCAGGCACCTTTTGTGCCTGAAAAGCGCACCGAGGAGGGGCACAGGGGTGCTCCCTGCGCCGCAGAGCTGTTTCCAGCGGGCGTGCACTGCACGCGCGCTGCTGCCTGGAGTCGGCCTCCCCTCGGGCTCCCCTGTGGACTCCCCTGTGGACTCCCCTTGAGCCCTCGGCCGTGCCCAAGCGCACCTCGGGGCATCTGGCTCAAACAGCGGCACCTCTGGGAGCCGCGAGCTGCCTGGGCAGTGGGCGTGGTGCCCACGCGGGCTTCTCACCAGGCTGGCACCTGCTTTCCTGTCCTGCCGGGGGCTGCAAATCAGGGTGCTGGAAGCGCCTTGTGCCCACGCTGGTGGACCCTGGTGCTGCTCAGGGAGAAACTGGACGCTTCTGGTGCTCCTAGTTGGTGCTCTGAGTTGCTCGCCCAGAGCAAAGGAAACGAGCTTGTATGTGCCCCAGCCAGGAAGACCTCAGATCTTCCCGAGTAATAGACTGTGCAGCCCGAGCATTGGGAATGAGCGTGAACAGCTCATGCACTCTCACACCCAAAGGCATCAGTGTTAGTTAATGAAAATCAGCTTGCTCTTAAATGTGTAAAACCAAGGGCATTGGTGATCAGTGTCTTTGGACACTTTTGTCTGCGATCTCCTGTTGCCGTCTTTGCTGGGAGTTTCTCATGACAGGTGCCACACAGTGGAATAGAGGGTCTTCCCTGCTGCCCTGGCCCACCCATGAGGAGCAGCTGCTTGCCTTATGCCATGTGAATGAGTCACCGGAAGCGCAAGGCAGAGCCGGGTGGTCTAGACCCGGGCTGTGTGCCGCGTGCCGTGTGCCGCGTGCCGCGTGCGCAGGAGGCAGCCTGTGCGGTACGGGTGTGTGAGACCCCGTCCCCCGCACATGTCTGGTGAGACAGGGTCCACCCGTGCGCTGTGCAGGTCTGAGAGCAGGGCGCGGGGCAGGGGGTCCCGGGCGACGGCTGCAGAGCCTGCCCTGTTAAAGGGAGGCGAGTTCATGGCGAGTAGGGGTCGAGGTGTGTGACTGACTCCTGTCCCTGGCTGTTCCTGGGATATGAAATTAAACTTTTGTCTTGTGTGTGAAAATGAGAGCGTGAGAGTGTGTGCCTGTGTGTTTCTAGAGTGAAAGTGATGTGTCATGTTCAGGTACAAACTCTCAGTGTTGCATGCGATCACGGTGTCTGTATAAAGCATACCAATAAAGTCCATAAAGCAGACCTCCTGAGGCGGCAGCCTTCCGCCCGGTTCTCGGGACTTGGCTGGCCCGGGGGCGCAGGCCCCGCTGTGCGCCCGGTGAGCCGCGGGGGGCTGGGCCGTGCTCCCGAGCCAGAGCCTGCTCTGCTGGCCCACGGTGGGGCTGGACTGATGGCCAGCGCCGTGTGACCACTGTGTCTGAGCCGGCGGAGTGGTCAGTCACCAGAAAGAGTGACGGGGTCTCTCAGAGAGTCCACGCAGCGGTAAGCGGGAGCAGCGTCGAAGCCAGGTCCTGCCCTCACATAACACCTCGGTGTTTATCTGCTCATCTTTGTGGTTTTATACCTGTTTCTGTATCTCCTAACAATAAGGTGACCAAAACAAAAGGACCTCACAACTCTCCTGTGTAGCGTTTCGACATAAGGGAATCTGAGGTCATGTCTGCAGCGCGTGTCAGAGTGTCTCTGCCGAGGCTGCGCCGAGCAGAACACGCGCCGGTGCTCGAGGTGTCGCGTCCCACTCGCGTACTAACGACACCGCTCTCTTCTTCCCCGAAGTCCGAGCAGCCCAGCCCCGCCAGCTCCAGCTCCAGCTCCAGCTCCAGCTTCGCGCCGTCCCAGACCCGGCAACAAGGTATGAAAGCTCCTGCCAAGCTGGGAACATTTCTCTCGTAAAACATCTCAATGGGTTGATTTATGACCTGTCTTCTGCTGTGTTGTTATTTGAATGGTAACTTGGCTTTTATGCAGTTGTGTTTATTTCCCCGAGGAATGCACTAGAGTATTATTTGATACGTTAGGTCAGGCTCTAGAAATCCCCGCCGTCCCCAGTACCTTCCACCTCTTTCCCGCTTTGCAGCAGCAGCCTAGACCAGCCCCTGGCCGGGAGTTCGCAGGGGAAATACAATAGCAGAAGCTGGACTTCAGAGGCTCTGGTGAAGAGAAATAGGTTTTCACTCTTCTCCTCTGAATAGCTTTCATTTTATTTGTTTGTCTTCAGACCATTAAACCTTTTCTTTTCTTTTTTTTTTTTAACCAAATGTTAATTTTCTAAAATATATTTTCTTTTATTCATGGTCAAGTATTAACCCAAACTCAGAATAAAGAAAATTAAACTGGAACACGTAACTAATAATGTTTCTCACGTAGGTCTAAAAACTTAACTGTGGGCTCTTTTTAATTTTACATAAACATGATTTAGTATCAAGGAATAGTTCGTTGTTTAGAATCATACTGAGCCTGACTTTCATCAACCACAGCTGAATTTTTAATGGCTTTGTATGTTTTGAAAAGGATTAAATTGTTGTATGTGCTTGGACTGAGGCTAAGCTTCCAGGAAAAAATGAAAGACAGTGACAGTTTTAGCTGTCCACACATCTCGCTCCACTGACCGCCAGAGACGCGGCCTCACTGCAGACGCCAGGAGCCCGCAGAGTCCGTGGGCACTCTGCGGGCACGGGCTCAGACGTGCTGATTAGATTAGACTTCAGGAAAGGCCTCCTCGAGATGAAAGTGCCTCTTAATTTCTCTGTTTTCTTCACAATCTCTTCTCTTAAGATTGTTTTCATCACATGAGAGTCATAAAGTGAAAAGCTTGCATGCATGAGTGTGTGTGTGTGTGTGTGTGTGTGTGTGTCTGCTCAGTTCTGTCTTCTCTTAGATTGTTTAGTTGTAGCTTAGTTTTTTTCCTAACTAATACTGGGTACTCTTTCTTGAACTTTCTGTACACTTGATTTATTACATGGTCTTATTTATGTTAATACATGCCGATATTTTGCCAGAAATTTATGAAAAAATGAAATGAAAATAGGCTGCATAAAATTGTTGCAATAAGACCTTCTGACCAGGACCCACGTGAGGATCTGAGACTGGAAGTTACACGTGGGGCCGAAGTACTTTATGCTCTGAACTGACGGCAGTGCGGGCCTGACCTCAAACTGACCTTGAAATAACAGGAATGGCTGAACCGTAACAGAGCGAAGCTGTCACTCCGGGGCCGCACTGCCAGGGCCCAGGCACAGCCGTGATTTATTCATCTCGGCTCCTCGGGCCACAGATTAGCTTGACAAAACATCCAGTTCACCATTCTATCTTTCTGTTTCCTTTTAGGTGTAACTTTGCTTAGAGGAAAAGAAATCTTATAAAGTAGAGATTGTTTCATGGACATTTGCGGAACCTATTATGAAAAATTAGCGTTTAGGGATAGAGTGCACCTCAAGGACTGTGACAAAGCGTTGTACCCATTTGTGTTGGGAGCAGAGGGGCGTGGTGGCGCGTGACTGGTGTTCGCTGCTTAAGCACCCACGTCCGGTCTGGCTAATGTGTTGATGCCGTGACTCCCTGTCATTGACCAGGTCCCCTGCGGTCCATAATGAAAGACCTGCATTCTGATGACAATGAGGAGGAGTCGGACGAGGCAGAGGACAATGACAATGACTCTGAAATGGACAGACCTGTAAATAGAGGAGGCAGCCGCAGTCGCAGGTGAGTGTGGGAAGGCGTCGGCACACGTGTGAAGCGCCAGTCACCACGGCAGTGAGTGTGCCTGCTCACACCGAGCAGGGCACGGCGGTGTGCTCCCGCCGCCTCTCCCCGGCAGCTCTTTCTCCGTTCTCTGCAAGAGAAGGTTCATCTTCTGAAGCATTAGAGCAGAAGTCACTGAGGAAGTCCTTGGTCCTGGAAGGCAGCAGGACCTGTGGCCGAACAGGCTGTTTTCATCGGAAGCTTCTGTGTGATCTGTGCTCCTCGAGGTGGTCTCAGAACGTGAATGTGTTTGCTGTTTATAGCTAGAATATTTAATTGGCTCTGGTGAATCGTGTGTGTGACCTAATTAAAATTAGGATCACCTGTGTGTTTTTCAGAGCATAAATTCCTTTTTAAGTGTGCTGACAATTAGGTTCCTTAAGTAGCTTTAGTGCTGTGAGGCATAATTCCACATTATAAGATGGTAATTCATGTCACTTGTAATTAATAGTCAACTTGAAGTTGCCTTGAGGATTTCATTTCTTTATCATGAGGAAAACAAATAAACGTGCTCACTTTGTGTTTTCAGCAGGAAAAATAGAGTCTGCTCGAACTTAAACTCCAGTTACATTTGTAATATGCTGCATTAAGTCTTTTCCCCGTTATCTGTTACTGTGTAGATGGCCCTGAAACTCCCCAAAAGCGTGCATTCCTACCCAGACCCGACGGCCCGGGCACCTCACTGGCAGGGAGGGCTCCCAGACCGGCTCGTCTGTATTCCCTTCACAGGGCTCGTGTGCTACTGGCCTTAGATGCTTCCCTCTGAAAATCCTTTTTTTGTGACAAGAAAGAAGTAGTAGGGGGAGAAACCCAGCCAAACATGGACTAAAACCTGGAACTGAAGAACTTAGCCCGACCCAAACCCTGACCGTTGGCTGCTGTCCAGCTTGCTAATGAAAACACGACGACTGGCTCCGTGTCCCGGGTTGTCGCTCAGATCTGGATGTTCTGCAGGGAGCTGCAGCCGCTGCTCTCGGTCCTGTCTGCGGCCAGAAAGGGTTGACGGGCACGCTTCCGGGCGCCGCTCCTCTTTCCCAGCGGATGTGCCCTTAGCGGGCACCACCAGCGTAACAGTCGGCGTGCTCTGCGCCCGTGACGTCTCGGCTGTTTAACCAGTTTAAATACTCAGCCTAGCACTTCAGTCGAGAAGGGCTGTACAGCTGCGTCTCTACTGAACACTTCATCAATGAAGTTTTGTTAAGAAAAACAAGCTCTATCAGGTTTTGTTAAAGGGATGTCCCGGGGGTATCTTTTGTCTTCAGTCTTGCAGCTTGTCTGGCTGAGTGCGTAGTAGTTAGGATGTGGTTGCCCGTTCAGGGTGAAGGAAAATCTATCCTGATTTCTAAATCGCCTTCTGTCTCTGAGAAGCGTATTATATTAGGTTACCGTATAACCAGAGAGCAGGGGCAGGCACGGAGGACACTTCTGAAAGAAGGCAGAAACTCAGCAGCAGAGAGAAATGGACTCTCTCCTCTCTGGAAGAAAGTCCCATTTTATTCTAAAAGAAAAGCAGGCAGAGGAGGCGGTGGTGTTTTTATTGTCTTCAGTGCTGGGAGATACCCCGATACTTTCCGAACAGCGGTCCCAGACAGGCACTGCTTTGTGCTGCGGGTCTCTTTCCAGCCCGCTGTGGCAGTGCCTGGACTGGCACCGGCCGGACAGGTCTCCAGAGATCGCCTCGACACAGCCTCCGTTTTCACGCGCATGGCCCTCGGGGCGACCCGGTCTCTGCCTCTTACTTCACCCGCCCGCGAGAGGAGCGAGCGTGGAAGGGGGGAGGTGGCCGGGAGCCCCGAGCCCGGCCCGGCCCCGCGGCGCGTCCTGCACAGCGGCGTGACGCGTGTTCCTTGCCTGTTCCAGAGTCAGCCTGAGCGACGGCAGCGACAGCGAGAGCAGCTCGGCCTCCTCGCCGCGGCTCCACGAGCCTCCGCCGCCCTTACTGAAGACCAACAGCAGCCAGGTAACGGGCGCGGTGCCGTTCAGGACGCGGACTGCGTGGGGTCACTGCGCGGCGCCGGCCTCATTTGCGGTTCTCGTCCTGCACTCGCCGCAGTGCTCGTGGGGGCCGTGCCTGTCCAGGGCTCCTCTCCCCTCCGGCCTTCCCCTTCGCCCTCCTCTCTCCGGCTCCTTCCTGTTAGCCACCCTTTAGTTTTGCTTTATTTGTATGTGGGATTTCTCCTACAAGAGAAAGCACTGCATTCTGACTGTCATCGCAGTTAAACAGAGCCCCTCCTAGTGCCGGACAGATGTGATACCACATGCTTAAGAGTAAACACTAGGTAGGAATTTTTGTTGGCATGATATGTTCCATCAGCTAGTTTAAAAAAGGGAGAGTGGCAGGAGTTTTAACTATTTGCTCTTGATATTTATGTATTTCCTCCTTTTTAATACATAAGTGACTTATGTAGAGAAAATATTGGGCTAGTATAAAATCTGGTTCTTTACTGTTGGTAATTTTCTGGGTGGAAACTAATTTTTCTGAGCTTCAGTGTCATTTCCAAGTAACATACCTACTTTCCGAGTACGAGAAGGATGAAGAATAAAGCGTGTGAGGAGACGAGGCAGTGCCCAGGCCTGTGGGCGCGTCCCCGGCGGCAGCGTTTCCTGCCGCGCTCGCATGGCGGTCGCGCTGGATCGCGGGGGTGCGCTGCGCCCTGGCCGGCTCGCCGGCTCCCGCGCTCGCTCCGGGCGCCCTCCCTCCCCAGGCCTTAACGGAAGTACAGTCAAGCCGAGCAGACAGAGGAGCCATCGCCGAGGCCACTGGGACGATGGGCCGAAGAAGTCGGGGTCCCTTCGCACACCTGTGCTTCAGCCGAGCTCGGCGCACAGCAGTCTGGGCCTGGACGGGTTTCACATCCGCGCAGGGCGCGTCCAGCCTGGTGTCTGCCTCCAGTGCCCGACGCAGCAGAGTAAGGGCGTTTGCAGCCCTCGCCGGCCTGCTGCGGCGCCCCTCCCTCCCAGAGACGGCTCGCTGAGCGCGGCCGCCGGCTGGCTCTGGCCTGAGCACGCCCCTCTAGCGCGGCAGCCTTGGGCCGTCCGGGTTCAGGTTCTTGGTCGATTCTTCCTGTAACCTATGCAGCAGAACACGGCCAGAGACAGCGCACTGCGTCGGGAGGGGCGAAAGTGACTGGGGACCCTCGCGCCGCCGCCTCCGTGAGCCTGTTGGACAGACGCGGCTCCACCGTGTGCGGCTTCGGCCCGCGGAGCAGCGCAGCGACTGTCACTGTCTCCAGGGTCTGGGAGGCCCTCTGCTTCCCTCCCACCTGCAGCGCTCACCGCCCCGGCCTCGCTGTGGAGCCAAACGAAGGGCCTTCTCCGGGACTGAGTCCCCTTCGCCCGCTTCTGTGCACTGTTCCGTCCTGTGCTGTTCGGGGAGTTTCACAACAATTACTAGTGCTTTTTAGTTCTTCATGCTGATGGAGCAAGACAGCACAAATTTCTCAGAAACCTAAAAGTCACGCCATTTCCCCTGGGAAGTGTTTTATCTTGTGTGTGTGTGTGTGTGTGTGTGTGAGAGAGAGAAAGGGCACGCGAGCCGGGCTCGGCTCGGAGTGGCGGGCGTGCAGCACACACTCTGCCCAGAGAACCGGCCGTCCCCACGGCAGGCCGCGGCAACGCTGGTCCTGTACCGTCTCCGGGCTGCACGGGGCGCAGCACTGCTGGGCGGGGTCCAGTCCCGGGGCTGGCGTCCCCTCCGTGCGGCGGATCTCCGCGGAGAGTGTCGACCGCCTCAGCCGGAGGCCCCTTTTCTCCGCAAGCCTCCACTGTGTGGAGTTGAAACAGAAAGCGAATCCTGGGGCTCTGAGTCCCGAGCGTGGCAGGTCGGGCGGGCAGAGGACTTGCCAGCGACACTCAGAGCAGCCCGCAGCCCGCCGTCACGCTGGGTGAAAGTAAAAGGACTCGACCAGTTGAACTGGTTCGGAATAACCTGTGGAAGACAAGGTGCTGCGCTGTCACACACCGGCGTCCTGCCCTGAAGATAAGACGTGGTCATAAGTAAGACTTTGTCCTCAGCGCGGCTCCACCCGCTCTCGCCCTCCCTGAGCGAGGTTTTGACAGAGCTGTTTACTCTGGAGCAGGAGGAGATCAAAGGAGGAGGATTAGCTGAGTCTCTGCGCCTTGGTGCTCCGGCTGGGCGGTCACTGAGCGCAGCGTGTGCCCGGCCCCCGGGCGCAGCTTTGGGGGAAGAAACCGGGGTCCTGGGTGTCCTGGGCCAGGTGCTGCGGCTCCGTGAGTCCCGCGGGC
Organism: Thryonomys swinderianus; assembly: GCA_004025085.1. NCBI lineage: Eukaryota > Metazoa > Chordata > Mammalia > Rodentia > Thryonomyidae > Thryonomys > Thryonomys swinderianus. The sequence continues at coordinate 60,844 of PVIC010003272.1, forward strand.
CCCTACCTGGAGGAGAGGTTGGCAGAATGTCACTGCAGAGTCCCCTCTGGACACCCGGGGCCGGGCTGGGCGTCCGGGCAGGGCAGCTGTGCTGGCCGGGGGCGCCACCTGCTGGCCGGCCCGGCCCGGCCCTCCCCGGTGCCTTCCGGCCCTCGCCCCGTAGCGAGCATACTGAAAACCATTTCCTTGTGGTGCCAAAGTGCAGCGCAAGGTTGTCTGCCCAAGTCGGACTCCTGGCTGTCTTCACGAGGAAAATGAAGAAGTGAGTGTTACACTCAGGGAATATCGGGGAAGCAGCTCCCTCTCCCGCGCCGTTCTCCTAGAGATGTTTGGTCTCTTGCAGCGCGTCACGGCTCTGTCTTCAACAAGTAAAACACCGACTAATAAATAATATAACAGTGTAAAGCTGAATCGAGAAAGTGGGTGTTGGCACATTTATCTGTTTTGTTCCATCTGTAAAGACCTGTAGACGTTAAGCAGGGCTAGGAGCGGAACTTGACTCTAGGCCAGTGTTACCAAATTAAAAGGAGGCTCGTTGTGAAAACCTCCTTTATAGCATGGAATAAACACTGCCGACAAGTCCCTGCCGGGTTAGCGCAGGCGTGGCGAGAGCGATCGCAGGGGGGCTCCTCGCAGTGAGCCCTGCGCTCGGCACTTCCCTCCTCCACATCGGCCCTGTCCTCACCGGGGATGCAGCGGTCGCTGTGCGCAGAGGGCATGTCCTCGGTGCTGACGCCTTCCCACTCGCGCCCTCGTGAGAGCCATTGAGAAGCACCTCTCCCCGAATCCTCAGTTTTGAAGATCCTGTCCAGTAAATCAGATGCATTACATACATTACACAGTTTTATCCTTTTCTTTTTTTAGTTTTTTGAGATGGTCTTGCTTAGTTCAGGCTGGCCCTGAGTGCACGCTGTAGCCCGGGCAAGCCTGGAACTCAGCAATCTTCCTGCCTCTGCCTCCCGAGTGCTGGGATGACAGGCATGAGCCACCACGTCCGGCACTGTGGGTTTTATCCTTTTTATTCACTAGAACCCTAAGTGGCCCCAAAGCCTCTGCACTGGACAGAAGTGCTGTTCGTGACGTCGGGCACCGTGCATGTGTGATCTCTGCACTGCTCAGGGTGCGGACGCAGCCTCGCCTCTCCGTTGCTGGAGTTGGGGTGCCTGGGCTGAGAGAAGGCCGCGCCCCACCACTCACACAGTGTGTTCATTTAGTGGGTAGAGCGCCTGCAGAACCTCGGCCAGTTCTGCCAGGGGCGTCTCGGGCTCTTGTATCACCCCAGCCTACTTGGCCCTGAAGTCTCGCCGAACCCGCAGGACAGCAGCAGAAAACCTCGCCAGAGGCGCTGTCCTCCCGTAACTCAGGTGCTTTGTGCCAGTGACGTGGCGTCACAAAGAAGCCGCAGCCCCGCGAGCTCGCACCAGTTTCCTTATTATCAACAATTTTTTGAGGTTCTATCAGTTTGACTCAGCAGTTCCCACAGTGCCTTAATTTATTTCGCAAGGGAAAGTGAGAGTAGAGAAGAAGAAAAATGTATAAAGGAGAAATGCTACTCGGGAAACAGTGGTGTCACCCAGCATTTCATTGACTGAACAGCGGTGTTTGTGTGGCTGGTAACGAACAGGTGCTTGAAATACAATTTAACGCCTAGTTCTCTTTGACCTCTAGATTCTTGAAGTGAAAAGTCCGATAAAGCAAAGCAAGTCAGATAAGCAGATCAAGAACGGTGAATGTGACAAGGTGAGCCTCCCATCCGCCATGAGTGCCGCGCCTGCCCGGCCCTCGCTGGCTCTCCCTCCGCCTGGGCGATAGCACCCGGGTTCCCGACGCCGGCCGGGGCTTCGTCGTTTATTTTCCTCTTGCTTCTGTATTCACTGGCCTCATGCTGCCACTGGCCGCGGGGCCCCATTGCCAAGGGCTGGAGGGCCCTGGGCTGGAGGGGAGGTTGGGGTGCAGGCAGCCGGCTGAGGGACATGGGCACAAGTGGACAAGACGCCCGGCGGTGTGACGCGCTCCCCCGGTGCGTGTCCTGCTGCCCCACCGGGCTGGACATTCCTGGCGTGGGCCGTGCGCTCTGCAGCGGCAGGGGCCACCCGCCTCACCTGAAATGCTCTGAGTTCAGACTCAGGAGTCCGCGCCGCTGGCACTGGTGTGGATGCTGGGTTTCCTCCTGGGGATCCGTGCTGCTCTTTGGACACTTGCTGGGTTTGCTCACGAGCAGTGCCTGGTATGACTGGGAGGCGCCTCCCCATTCAGGAAAGAATCCAAACGTAGTTGGTGGCGCCAGGGATTTAACTAAGTGCTTCCGGTGCCCATCTGGCAGGCACAGGGTCCCGAGTTCTATCCCTGGTAACCACACACCCCAGTGCTGGGCGTGGTGGCTCACGCCTGTCATCCCAGCACTCAGGAGGAAGAGGCAGGAGGATTTCTGTGAGTTCAAGGCTTGCCTGGGCTACATAGTGAGTTCAGGGCCAGTCTGAACTATAGATCGAGACCTTGTCTACAAAAAATTTTTTTGAAACATAACAGGCATATTTCCATGTTTAAACTTAATCTTTTTATGTAAAAACCTGAGATTGAAGAATTAAAAAATTGTTCTGTGATAACTCGCTTGAACTCACCCCGTAGTGTTGAAATGCCCCGCACCTCATAAAGGCCGTCGGGGGAAAGTAAGTCCGCGCCGTCTGGCCCCGCCTGCCCCGGCCCCCGCGGGCTCGCTGGGGACAGACCGGCCAGGGCGTGGCGGTGGAGCCCGCGCGGTGCCACAGAGGCGAGCAGCGCGCAGACCCCCGCTCGGCTGCGCCTCTGTGCGCTGACCTGCTCCGGCCGGCCCCGTGACGCCCCTCGCGGCCTCTTCTCTTCCAGGCGTACCTGGACGAGCTGGTGGAGCTGCACAGGCGGCTGATGACGCTGAGGGAGAGGCACGTCCTGCAGCAGGTGAGGGCCTGAGGCCGCGGGCGGCAGCGGCAGGACCAGATCGGGGCTCCGGGGGGCCGTCCCGGCGAGCCGCCCGTGGCGCTGGGAGCTCTGCGGCATAGTCGGAGCATCTCAGCGCCCGGCGGCGCACACCAGCCGCGGGCGGCGGGCTGGGACCAGGACCCGGCCTGGTGCACGGTGCGGGCTGGGGCGGCGGGGGGCAGAAGCGCTGGGAGCACGTGCTGCAAACACGAGTGCTTCGGCTAAGTAAGCTTCCCGGCGCTCCTCATCTTCCTGATCTCGAGCAGCGTGCAGCCTGTTGTTAGGGACCCAGCTGTGGACTGCGTGTAGAGTGAGAGACTTCTATCACTGTGATGGGATGTTTGGAGAACACAAGGGTGGTTTTAATTTTCATACAGTGACAGTACATGCCTTTATTGCATTAACAGTGGTTGTTGATAAAACAGTTTTTCATTGATCTCCAACACAGCTATATGTTCCAAATTCTAGAGCAGCTTTGGAGAGAGTTTCACTTTTTAAATCTTTATTACTTTCAACTTGAAATAGATATTTAATATATCTCAGCTGTCTGAATAATTTTTAAATGTTTAATAGCTATACTCTGTGTACATTTTTGTCTAAATCTGTAAATACACAGCCTCGAACGTGCGAAGCTTCGGTGTGGACTGATGAGTTTTCGTTTGGAGCCCAAGGCTTCGACCACAGACCCACGACTCGCGGTCCTGGAGAAGGGCCTGGCCCGCTCCCTTTGGCGCGAACATGGGGAGCGGGCGGGATTGGAATGGCTTCCCTGCTTCCTCCGCACAGACGCCGAGTCCCCCACTGCTCAGTCCCTTGATGCTGGCACAGGGTTTGCATATAACCTCTGTTCAACCTCCGGCTCTGTGAATCTTTACGTTACCTAACGCAGGGGAGAGCTTTGTAACTCCCAGAGCTGACTGGGTAGTTCGTGCCTCTGTGCTTAGAAATCATGACGAGACAAAGATCTGTACGTAGTTACTCTAAAGCTTTCCTCAGTTATTCTAAAGCAGTAATTGGATAGATCTGAGGACGCAGACCCCGCAGATACAAACACATGTTGTTTTCATCTTTAAAGAACCAGGCCTTGTGAGCCACTCACAGCCGCTCAGGGCTGGCTGCGGGTGACGGCGGGTGTGGACCGGCCTCCCCACCCTTCCCAACGCCCACTCCGAGCCTCCCGGCACGAGGAGGGCTCCTGAAGCCACTCATGCCCACGTCGAGCCTAAACTGTGAGCCTCGCAGAGGGTGGAGCTTGGGCGGCACGGGGCACTTCGCGACAGAGGCCAAGCCCTGCGTCAGGGAGAGCGGAGCTGGCACAGCCCCCGCCCCGGACCTCGCCGGCCTCGTCGTCATCGGCAGTTTGACACTGTCGCTCATCGTGGGCCCTGGAAGAAGCATGAGGGAAGGCGGCCCGCTCCGGCTCCGTGCGGCGGACTGCTGCGGTGCCAAAGTGCCGTTAAGCCGCAGAAGGCACTGCAGGACGCACAGCCCCCCCCCCCCCCCCCCCCCCCCCCCCCCCCCCCCCCCCCCCCCCCCCCCCCCCCCCCGCCCCCTCGGCTCCCGGGCCTCGGCCGTGCGCCTTGTCGTGCAGCTGCGGCTGCCGTGGTGACGCCGCGACGCGCGTCCTGTCGCATTTCCTGCTGAGCGAGCCCCTGCTGAGCACTGACGGGATTCCGCAGCCCAGGGCTGCACGTCCACAGAGCGCGTCCCGCAGAGGCGACGTCTCACCACGCAGACTCGAGCACCCGAAGACCGTGTTTGCTGCACACAGGATGGAGTCCTTGGTCTTTTGCTGTAAATAGATCCCGGTCCAAAAATCTGGCCTGAAAATTTCATGCGGCTGACAGAAACAGTAGTTAGCTGCCTGGCGTGCTGCGCAGGCGGGCTCTCCTGGCCCGGCCTCGCACGTGAGCAGAAGGCGGTGCCGCGGGACAGCCGAGCGGCGGGCGCTGTTGCATCCGTGAAAGTGCGGTGCAGGAAGCACAGTTGACGGAGAGAGGCGCGGCCAGGGCTCCTCCGCTCCGGAGTCAGTGCCAGGCCCGGCCACAGGGCTGGCGTCCGCGCCCAGGGCTGGCCCTCGAGCCGGGGCACAGGTGTCCGTGGTGGGTGAGGTCCAGCCCACGGACGAGACTGTTCTGCCAGGCGGACCGCACTCGAGGCGGCAGCCATTGACGTAAAGCTTGTTCAGGGCCTCGCGCTCCGTAGAGACGCGGCGTCACATGGGAAGAGGACTCGTGTTTCACAGTGTCATTAGACTCAAAATGATCTTTCTGCCTTTCTATAATTAAAAGTCAGGGTCAAGGGAAGGAGCCACAGACCCACAAGTGGACCTTTTCCTGTTTTTGGTAAAACAGCCAGCGGTGTGTTCCCGTCAGAGCCGACGCTGCGGGAGTGAGGCGTCATGCGTGGCCGCACAGCGGTCCTCGCCTGCGGAGCGTGTCGCGCAGGGCACACACCCTCCCCTTTACCCCACCCGTGTGTACCCTGGACCCGTGTGTGCTTTATTTTTTATTAAACAAAATTCTGCGGCTTTAAAAATATATTATCAGCCAGGGATTAGCTTACTGGTGCCAGTGCCTACCTTGGAAGCGCAAAGTTCCAAGATCGATCCCCAGTGTATGTATGCATACGTACATACGGACTCACATACATACATGACAGTTGGTGGGGTCAAAGAGCAGGACTAACAGTTCAGTGTGAGGATCCTTCCTGGCTCTGTTCTGTCATTGTAGAATCATGCAACATTTCATTCCATAAAAACAGAATATTCCGGTAGGCTACACTGAAGAGGTTTGCTTCATATCCAGAGAGAGCTGAAAATACAAAAACCAGAAACAGAACAAAAAGAAGATGGGTGACTTCAGAGTTCATTTCTTAACAAAATAAAGGACAGAGAGGCAAAATAATAGAAAAATAACTGATTGGTTACGACCAGGTTACTTCCGGTACTTTTTTATAGGAATCCTAGGATATAGGGCCGGAGATTTAGCTCAGTGGTTCCGGCGCCTGCCTCGCAAGCACAAGGTCCAGGGTTGGAGTTTGAGTCCCGCAACCACATACAGCAGTGCCGGGCGTGCTAACTCACGCCCACCAGCAGTCAGCACCACACCACAGGGCCGGTGGGCGCGGCGGCTCACGCCTGTCATCCCAGCACTCGGGAGGCAGAGGCAGGAGGATTGCTGAGTTCGAGGCTTGCCTGGGCTACATAGTGAGCTCGGGGCCAGCCTGAACTGCAAAAGAAATACATAATAATAATAATCATAATAATAATCATCATAGTTCTAGGATGTAAAGATCACAGTAGAGGGCAACTTCACTGTCGCCTAGGAGCTGTGCAGCTGCGTCTCCATCTCACTGTCTCGGTGACCCTGTGACTGGCTGAGGCACCACAGTGACGCCGCACGACGGCAGCAGAGCGGGCCTCCCCAGGGGCAGCGCAGGGGCAGGTGTGTCCTCAGGCTGGCGTGTGTGCCGCGGGCCTGGCCTGCGCCTGCTAGCGCCGTGTTCTGATGTTGCGGAAAGGCGTGTGCCTTGATTCTTCCGTGTGCTTTTACTAGCTGGGGACTTGGGCGTGGGCTCTCGTGTTCCGACCGCTGCCACCCGCGGCGTGCCGCCCGGCCCTGGCCTGTGCCCTCTGCACCCCTCCAAGTCTCTCTCTGCCCCGCCCTGCTGCGGCCGGCTGGATTTCCTCGCCGCGGAAGTGTTCACTGGCTGTACGGCGAAGCGGCTTTTCTCTAGGAAGCACTTTTGCTGCCCAGCTCCTATTTACCGGTGAGTAGTTAGTGAGCCGCTGTACTGAGTCACGGAAAGTGATTTTCAGAAAAGGCCGAGTCCTTCTCACTTTAGAAAGGAAAACAGAGCGCTCTGTTTTTCTTACCCAGATTTCAGGTTTAACCTGTTACTTGGCTGCTCTTGGGAGCAGCCCAAGAACGGGTCACTTGACCCATTCTCTTACTCCCTTCCTTCTCTTTAAAAACAAACTTTTATTAAAATTACTCGACAACAGTTTGGGTAGGTCTTCTTGGGTTTCCACTTCTGTGTCTTCGTGCTACAGTTGCTGTGATGCTAGTGAGAGCACAGGCAGGTGTCCTGAGCAGCGAGGAGCAAGCATCAGGGTCTGACCGTCCCTGCTTGGTGGCTCCCTGGTCCTGAGGGCGGAGTTTACGTTCACAGGGTAGGGTGATTATAATCATGGTTTGTAGTCTGCGAAGAAGCCCAGCATCTCTTACTTGATCTGCTGTACTACCTGCCATGCCAAGTAGATCGTGAACTAGTAGCCCCATTTACAGATGCAGAAACTGAGGCCAGACCATGGAATCCAGTGCCGTCCGAATCGGGAGCAGAGGGGACTTCAGCACGCCAAGTCCAGGGCGTGCCCGGAGTGCTGTGTCCCTCAGCCCCAGCAGCTGGTGGGGGGAGTCACCCTCTGTCTGTCTCCTTGCTGTCTTCTCTCCTGAATTCATTTGAAATTAGAAACAAATAACTTGTTCAGAGCTAGTGTATTTTCAAAGTATAGTTTTTTGATTAGGGACATAGAATTTGTACACAATATAGCAAAATGATAATTTACCCAGGAAAGTAGTCTGAATTCAGTCAGTGGTAAATAGTATAAATGTGATTGCCATGAAAGGCGTGTGTGTGTGTGTGTGTACACAGTTGTGTGTTTGTACCCTAGAATTATGTGGAAATTTATCCAAAATTTTAATGTGATAAGCTAATAAAAACAAATAAGTGCCCATTCTAGGTCTTGCCTTAACCTGAAGGTTTTTTGTGTGCTGCGTTCCTCCTCGAGTGAGACACTGGCTGCCACTGGTGTGCCCTCCTGGTGACACCAGATGCTGGCGTAACCGCCTAGGTGCCCTGGTTCGGGCAAGTCAGGCCTGTCCCTTTCCTCCTCTCTGTAGAAAGTAGGCCTGGAGATGGGTGACTGCGGTCCGTGGCCCCAAGGACACAGTCGTGTCACCCGCTCTGCGGCTCCCGTGTGCTGTGTGACCCCGCCAGGAGCTGGCCGCCACAGCGTCAGCACTGCCTGCTCCGCCCGCCCGGGCCCAGGGCAGAGGTGGAGCCAGGGCTCGTGCCCAGCGTTTTCCCGGCGTGCTGCCCGACAGCCCAGGGACCTTGGGCAGACACAGGACACGGAGCTATGTCGCTGAGGGTCACGCGTCCTGGCTGAGCACTGCCACTCTCAGAAAGCCAGGCTGCTCGTGGCCAAGAAGAGAAGATCGTGCCATGGCCGCCAGGCTGCAGTGTCTGCCGTGGCTCTCAGTGGCCCGCCCTGTCTGTTACGTCTCGCAAGGAAGGAAGGCCCAGGCTCAGTGAGGCGCTCACTGCCTCATCTGGAGCTGCACAGTGACTGGATTAAGACTTTCTGTGTCTTTTATGCTTCTGTGGAGGTAGAAACAGGCACCAGAAATGAAACATGCTTCAGAGCCACTGGCCCAGAGGCCACAGTTTGCAGATACTTTAAGGGAAACTAATCATCAGAAGAGAAAATTGAAAGCTTCAGTTCCTCTGTTTTCAGCAGGACATTAAATATCTAAAACCTCATTGATTTAATCATAGGCTATATAATTGATACTAGTTTTAAGAGTTTTGAAACTGAAGATACACAGAAACAAGTGCTAGGAAATAACAGGGAAGCGCGAGGTGGAGGGCACCGAGTGTGTACCCTGTCGGTGCGGGCCGCCCTGCTCTCCGCGCCGCGGCACACCCGCTTGGAGTCGCGCTGCGTTAGTAACTCAAGATGCAAAGACACTTCGTACGATGAAAATCTCTCTAACCAGTAGCCAGTATCACTCGTAACACTGAAATTTCCGATGGATTCTCCTGAAAGTTAGGAAAAAAGAATAGTATCCAGGCTGCGGACATAGCTCAATGGTACCATGCCTGCCTGGCATATGCAGGGGCCTGAGTTTGATGCCTGGTATCACAAGAGAGGGAGGGAGGGAGCGAGGGAGAGAGA
>PVIC010003273.1:0-49821 GCA_004025085.1 Thryonomys swinderianus
TTTTTTTCCCCCAATATTGACGATTGAATCTAGGATCTTCCACTGAACTACATCCCCAACTCATTTGTAGTTTTTTTTTTTTCTTTTTTTCTGGTACTGGGGATCGAACTTGGGCCCTTGTGCTTCGAAGGTAGGTGCAGTACTGCTTGAGCTAAGTCTCTGGCACTCATTTGTAGTTTTTGTTCGGAAACCGTCTCACTAAATTATGAAGTTGTCCGAGTTAGGCTTGAATTTGTTTGCAACCCTCCTGCCTTCGCCTCCTAAAGTGCTGATTATAGGACTACCCAGTTATTTTTTATAGTGTCTTTGCCATTTTACATTTCCACCAGTAATGCTTGAATGTTCAAGTTACTCTACATCTCCTTTAACATTTATTTTCCATTTTTAAAACTGATTTTTTTCTTTGAAATGTTTCTTGTATATTGTTTCTTAGAGATAGGGTCCTACCATGTAGCCCAGGCTAGACTTGAACTCAGGGCAGTCTTTTTGCTTCAGCCTTCCTGAAGTTACGGGTATACACCACTATGTCCAACTAGAAGCTTTATTCTTTTTTTCTTTTCTTTTCTTTTTGAGACAGGGTCTCACCTTGTAGTTCAGGCTGGCCCTGAGCTCGCTATGTGGCCCAGGCGAGCCTCGAACTCAGCAGTCCTCCTGCCTCTGCTTCCTGAGTGCTGGGATTACAGGTTTCAGCCACCATGCCCAGCATTGTGGTCTGTGGTAACTGGAATGGAACCAGGGACCTTGGGTTTACTAGGCAGGCACTGTAACCACTGAGCTAAATCCCTGGCCCTAGAAGCTTTATTCTTTTTTGTAATTTTTTTTTGCTGTTTTAATTTTTTTTTTTAGTTTTTTGAGACAAAGTCTCACTTTGTAGTTCAAGTTGGCCCTATACTCATGTATCCAAGGCTAGCTTTGAACTCACAGCAATCCTCCTGCCTCTCCCTCCCAAGTGCTAAGATTACAGGCGTGCGCTACCACACTGGCATTGTGGTATATGGTACCAGGGATTGAACTCAGGACCTTGTGTTTGCCAGGCAGATGCTGGAACCACTGAGTTAAATCTCTGGCCCATAAGATGCAATTATTCAAACTTCCAAAACTGGGATTCAGAACCTAAGAGCATACTCAGTACATACATATAGTACTATATACGTGCTTTTTATTTGTGTTTTATATGTTTAAACAAGCTTTTTTTTTTAGTAGTAACTGAGATTGTAGAAAGTTCATAAGAATGCTTTAAAGACTATACTTCATAAGTCTAGCCCATTTTTATTTGACAGTTTGTGTTTTTATCTTTTTTTTTTTTTTTTTGAGACAGGGTCTCGCTTTGTAGTTCAGGCTGGCCCTGAGCTCACTATGGTGCCCAGGCAAGCCACCGTGAACTCAGCAATCCTCCTGTCTCTGCCTCCTGAGTGCTGGGATGACAGGCGTGAGCCACCACGTCCAGCATTGTGGTATACGGTGTTGATTGTTGATGGATGTGTCTCCACGCCCAGCATTATATGTGGTTACTGGGGATCGAACTCAGGTCCTTCCGCTTGCCAGGCAGGTGCTGGAACCACTGAGCTAACCCTCCGGCCCTGTGTATTTATCTTTTTTTTTTTTGCTTTTGAGACAGGGTCCCGCTTTGTAGTTCAGGCTGGCCCTAAGCTCACTATGGTGCTCAGGCAAGCCGCCGCGAACTCAGCAATCCTCCTGTCTCTGCCTCCTGAGTGCTGGGATGACAGGCGTGAGCCACCACGTCCGGCATTGTGGTATGAGGTGTTGATTGTTGGTGGGCGTGTCTCCACGCCCAGCATTGTATGTGGTTACCTGGGATCGAACTCAGGACCTTGCGCTTGCAAGGCAGGCGCCGGAACCACTGAGCTAACCCTCCGGCCCCCTGTGTATTTATCTTTTAATGACATATAATGAAGTTAAGGAATTATTGATATTATTTTAGTATATTATTTTGGTATAGTATTGACATTGTAGTTAAATAAAAGCTTTTATAGTTTAGATATGTATACTGAAGAATTTATGAATGTAATAAAGTTATTTGTAGGTTGAATAAAATCTAATGAAGTATTTGGATTTGGGAGCTTACAGATGAATCCATATTGGCCATATGTTGATAACTGAAGCTGGTGATGTACACCTACTTGGATCTTTGTTGTATTCTTCTATTTTTCTGTGTGTGTGAGAGTTTCTGTAATAAATTAGAAATCAAGGAGAAGGCCACAGAACTATCTTTGAGAACCAGTATTTATGTTCTTTTGGAAGAAGTAACTTCCTTGTCTTAGAAGATAATTCAAACCTGGATCAAAAAGTCAGCTTCCTGCAGTGTGTCAGCACATGTCTGTGATACCAGCACTCCAGAGCCTGAAGTAGGAGAACTACTGTGAGCACGAGGCCAGCATGTGTTACATAATGAGTTCAAGGATAGCCAAGTGAAATCCTGTCTCAATCAATCAATAAATGGATAACTAATGAAAAAAAAAGTCACCTTTGCCTGGTACTCAGGTGACTGAGGCAGGAGGATTACAATTGGAGCTCAACCTGAGCAATTAAAAGAAATCTTTTCTCAAGGAGGTCTACTGGCCAGAGATTGAGCTCAGTGGTTCTGGTGCCTGCCTTACAAGCGCAAGGTCCTGAGTTCAATCCCTGTAACCACATACAATGCTGGGTGTGGTGACTCACGCCGACCAGCAATCAGTACCACATACCACAGTGCCAGGTGTGGTGCCTCATGCCTGTAATCCCAGCAGGCAGAGGCAGGAGGGTTGCTGAGTTCAAGGCTTGCCTGGGCTACATAGTGAGCTCAGGGCCATACTGAATTACAAAGTGAGACCCTGTCTGAAAAAAAAAAAAAGGTCTACTGAGAAGGGAATGGGGTAGGGAAGTCAGCTTCCTGAAATTAGTTATATGTCACAATGTCTTGCAAAGTTTAGGCATAGTCAATCCTGACTTGTGCTGGTGACTTGTGCCGGGGGTGGGGAAAAAAATGAAATTTGAAGGAAAAGATTTTCAAAACTTACCTAAGTGATTCTCACACAGCCAGTCTGCTATTGGCCTGGCATTTGGGATCTCTTGACTAGCTATCTGGAAAGTTTCCTCATACCTTAGGAGCCTATGATGTTGGGAATGTGGCAAGACAAATAAATGTAAAAACTGAGTTACCTGAAAACATTTTCTTGTCAGCCCTAACTTGGTAGTTTAGGCTACTAATGTTTTCTGTTTTCTTTTCCAAACCTGAATTTTCTTTTCTCTGCTACCTATCATCTTTAGATTGGTCATTCCCAGTTCTTATGTTCTTCATTCTTTCCTTTGGTGGCAGCAGTGTTGTGACACCCAGATAAGTCTCCCCATATATATCTTTTTTCCTTCTCACTTTTAATATTTGTCATAGTACTACCTTTTCTTATTTGGAGAGTCTTTATAAGGTATCTAACGGGTGTAATGAGTATAGGTAGGTTCTTAAAGTTAAAAGTTTCCTTGGCAAGATTCCCTAGCAGTCAGATCATATAGCTGTCACAGAGAACTGCTGGTTGCTCTGATGTTAGGAATTAATGAGATGGCTGGATGGGATCAGTTTTACCAGAAGCATGATTTTAAAGTATGGAGGAAGCTTTAAAGTAGTAATAAGCAAATGGGTTATGAAAGATATGGGTTAATCTAGCTGTGATTTCTGATTGAACAGCTGATCAAATAGCAAAAATAATATAAGTTGGTCAGTTGATTTCAGTGTAGCACTTTAAGAACTTTACTAATAGCACGGTGTCTGAATTTAGGTAGCTTGGGCTATCTGCCAGTCTGAAGGCTTAACTGCAGCATGGCTGAAGAGGTAGGTAGTTGTAATCACTTCATTATTCTTTATTGTATTAAAGCTGCATCATTTAATAATAATAATATTTAAACGCCACATTGTAAGAGGGGCTACCAGTAAACTACACTTGGTGTCAGAAAAAGACGTCAGGGTCAGAGATTTAGCTCAGTGGTTCCAGTGCCTGCCTCGCAAGTGCAAGGTCCTGAGTTTGATCCTGGTAACCACATACAATGCTGGGCGTGGTGGCTCGCGCCCACCAGCAATCAATACCACATACCACAGTGCTGCGCGTGGTGGCTCATGCCTGTGCCTGTAGTTCCAGCACTTGGGAGGCAGAGACAGGAGGATTGCTGAGTTCAAGGCTTGCCTGGGCTACATAGTGAGCTCAGGGCCAGCTTGAACTACAAAGTGAGAACCTGTCTCAAAAAAAAAAAAGACTTGATCTAGAAGTTATATTATTCAAGGGATTGCTGAAAAAATTTTGAGACATATTGCCTGAAGAAGAAAATATTCATTGGATATAAGTCTTGCTCTGCATCTGAGTTTTTCTCATCTGTGAAATCATTGGTTAGACTAGAGAATTTCTAAGATCCTTTTTTTTTTTGCTTTTTGGAGACAGGGTCTTGCTTTGTAGTTCAGGCTGGCCCTGAGCTCACTATGGTGCCCAGGCAAGCCGCCGCAAACTCAGCAATCCTCCCGTCTCTGCTAAGATCCTTTTGAGAAAACTAGTTAAAAATCAAAGTTGCCATGTAAAAGAGAAAGTGAACCATTTTTAGGCTTCATATCTTGGACATAGGTTTTTAAAACAAATTGGGACAAACCTGAAATTCATAGTGTTTTTATAAACAAGACAGAATACTAAATTATTCAATATAATAAAGATATTTGGTGTATTTGTGCAACATTACATAGCACTTTATGCTACATTTTAATCAAAACAAGTGGTGGCAGGGGTTAAAATACAGTGAACCCTTAACTTGATCAGTTCCTGAGGGCTGGTTGTAACAAAATCAGTACAGCAGAGATCTGGATATTTACCTAAGTACATGCTATAAATAACAAGTGGCAGAGGGATCTTCCAGTAATTTAAATAACCCACGTTGTTCATCTATCACGCCAGACGAAACTTCAGGTTCCACTCAACTTTTTATAAAAGTTTAAAATCAAGCAAAACTGCCCTGTTTATATTTTTTCTGTGAATTAAAAAATTCAGTTTAGTAACTTAATTTTAAAATCTAGTGTCCCCAAAATTTGAACTAGAACCAATGGGGAAGAAAATTCAAGAAGGCAAATTGGATGGTAAAATACCTACATAAAAATGTAGAAACAGCCATTTCATAATTGTTGCTCTCAGATTGTAAACAGTGACTACAGGCATTCAATCAGAAGTTTGATGTGCACAAATGCTACCTACAAAAAGAATTTGTATATTCAAAGTAAAGTTCAAAGTCCTTTTATTATTGCTAAGATTTTCGTTCATTTATGTAGAAGAAAAATTTCATTTGATGTAGAACAAAGAAAGAGATGTACAGAACATTAGAAATAAGCTGAATTTGGCAGTTTGTTGCCCAGGACTTTGAGCTTGTACATGCCATTCATTCCTACTTAGAAGTTCCCTGAAGTTCATGCTTTTTGTTGCTAAATGTTATTGTAATGCTTATTCTTTATAATTATTTCACATTCTTAAGTGTTAATTTCCTGTCAGAATTTGCTTTGTGGTAAAAACTCAACTGAAAAGGGTATTTTTCTTCTCACTCAGCAAGCATACTTCCTGTTTCCTTCTGGTGTCTTTTGTTAAAATAATATAAATAATTTAGTTCAAATATTTTATGACCAAAAACCAGAGAAAGGAACAGTACTTAAAGCTGTCTTTTGGCAATTTAAATTTGTTGGACTTTTAGTTAATAGTTGTAAATTTAGCTACTTTGACTAGATTTCAAAAATTATAGTAATGGGATCAGTTCATTTTCATAAAAGTGGTATTCCAGAGTTCTATGATTATTAAAATTAATTGTATTAACATTATAAATATATTCCAATAGAAATCTTATTAATTTTAAAGAACAGAAAAATTTAAAATATTACTTTTATTTTCTGCTTGAGTGCATTTTAATAACTCACTTAGGTTTCTGTAAAATTTTGAAAATTATAAATGAGGATATAAGCAACTTTGTTCTGGGCCGGAGATTTAACTCAGTGGTTCCGGCACCTGCCTCACAAGTGCAAGGTCCTGAATTCAATCCTAGTAACCACATACAATGCTGGATGTGGTGACTTACGCCTTCCAGCAATCAATACCACATACCATAGTGCCGGGCATGGTGGCTCACGCCTGTAATCCCAGCACTTAGGAGGCAGAGACGGGCAGATTGCTGAGTTCGAGGCTTGCCTGGGCTACATAGTGAGCTCAGAGCAAGCCTGAACTACAAAGCGAGACCCTGTCTTAAAAAAAAAAAAAAAAAAAAAAGAGAAATACAAATTAAAGCAATATTGATATTTTGTCTCCAGAAAGAATGGCTATGATCAAGAAATTAATCAGTAATTGCCAGGTGTTTTGTGCACCTGTAATCTCAGCACTCTGGAGACTGAAGCAGGAGAATTGCCTTGAGTTCAAGGCCAGCCTGAGTTACATAGACAAACCCTGTCTGTCTGTCTCTGTCTCTTTCACTCACACATACACATAGAAAAAATGAAAGAAAGGAAGGAAGAGATCAATCAGTCGATCAACTAATAACATGCTAGCAAGGCTGTGGGAAAAAGGAACTCTTTCCATTGTTGATGAAAGTACAAATTGTAAACCACTATGGGAAGCAGTGTGGAGATTCCTCAAAAAACTAACACTGGAGCTTTTATTTGACCCTTCTGTTCTCTTTCTAGGTATCTTCCCAAAAGAATTAAAAAACATATTACAGTGATATATATGTATGTATATATGTATATATAAATGCTTATAGCAGCACAGTTTATAATAGCTACTTCTTGGAAACAGCTATCAACAGATGAATGGATAACGAAAATGTGTGTTTATGTACTACTTGGTCATAAAGAAGTATGTGCCTGAGGCATCTTTAGGGAAATGGATGAAACTGAAGACCATAGTCTTATGTGAAATAAATCAGGCACAGAAGTTTAAATGTTAGATTACTTCACTGTGTGAGAAATCCAAAATATTAGTATAAATAGTGAGCAAAATGGGCGAGAGATATAGGAAGTAGGAATAACTTGTTTAAATGGGAAGGAGAACAAGAAACGGCAGGAGAAGGAGGGAAGAATGGAAAAAGGGCTTTAAAAAAAAAAGAATTGATACCAGGTGTGGTGGCTCATGCCTATAATCCCAGCTCAGGAGGCAGAGGCAGGAGGATTGCTGGGCTACATAGTGAGCTCAGGGCCAGCCAGCCTGAACTACAAAGTGAGACCCTGTCTTAAAAAAAAAAGTTGAAAGAAAAAATGGAGAGAGAGCGCTTTTGTAAAAATGAAAGAAAAAAGGGTTAGAGGGAGGGTAGGAAACAGGAACCAAAAAAAATCAGATGTGGTGTATCCATGTACACATCTCCATGATGATTTTAGTCATGTTCATACTATTAAAAAAAAATGACAGAGAAAAATCCTGTAGCTAGGCATGCCACCACACACCTGTAATCCCACCACACACCTGTAATCTCATCACTTGAAAGACTGAAGTAGGAGGATCCCCATGAGTTCAAGGTCAGCCTGGGCTATATAGTGAGTTCAGGGCCAGCCTGAACTACAAAGTGAGACCCTGTCTCAAAAAAACAAAAAGAACCTGGGCTGGAGATTTAGCTCAGTGGTTCTGGTGCCTGCCTGGCAAGCTCAAGGTCCCTGGTTTGATCCCCAGTAACCACATATAACAATACTGAATGCCCATCAGCAGTCAGTACCACATATCACAATCCTGGATGTGGTGGCTCCCACCTGTAATCCCAACACTCAGGAGGCAGAGGCAGGAGGATTCTGTGAGTTTGAGGCTTGCCTGGCCTACATAGTGAGTTTGGGGACAGCATGAAATACAAAGTGAGACCCTGTTTCAAACAAAACAAAACAAAACAAAAAGAACCTACCACTAGATGTAGCTTTATAATTGAAGTATGTCAATTTCCCATTATAAAGCTGGCCAGTATGGCCCATCCCTGTAATGCTAGAATGATGCAAGAGCATAGTTTCACATCCCACAATGTTAAAACTGGTGAGGCTGGACATGGTGGCAAGCACCTGTAATCCTAGCACTTGGGAGGCTGAGGCAGGGAATCATTGCAAGTTCAAGGCCAATCTGGGTTTTTAAAAAAAAAAAAAAAAAGTCTAATGAAATAGGGAATGTAGACCAAGAAGTTTTGATAGTATTTCCTTTTGAATTAAGTACCTTTCTGTTGAAAAAAAATAAAACTTTCCAGGCCAGGGGTTTAGCTAGTGGTTCTGGCGTCTGCCTCACAAGCTCAAGGTCCCCACATACTACATACCACAATGCTGGGGGTGGTTGTTCATGCCTGTAATCCCAGCATTTGGGAGGCAGAGGCAGCGGGATTGCTGTGAGTTCAAGGCTAGCCTGGGCTACATAGTGTGTTCAGGGCCAGCCTGAATTACAAAGCAAGACTCTGTCTCAAAAAAGAAAAGTTCTTATTTGCCATGGCCATTCAAATCTGCTACAACTCTTGAAATTTATTTACTATTTTTATTTACTTAGTTTTGAATTGAGAATGTTCCGATTTTATTTAAAGAAAATTTACATGTGAAATTTACAACAAATCAGTGGTATAGCAAAATACCATTGTTCTTTGGCTATCCTTGAGTGGTAAACTAATGTTGCATACAAAATTTGACCAGATTTAACTTTTAAAGGACTGTAGGATATTTATGTAAGTTTATTTACTTAGAGAAAGTGCCTACTTACTCCTAAGACTTATTTTCTTAGCTAAAGTACTTCTTTAAACCATAAGCCCTAAGTTGAATATATAGATTCCCTAATTTATTAGCAGAGACCCATATTGGCTTGATCTCTTCATTTTCTTAAAATAGAAAATATCCTTTAATTTTATTCAGCTGTTAACTTACAGAAGCATTCATTTCAGGAATATTTTGAATGGAAAAATCTCTAACATTCCATTCTTACTGGTTAATACTTCCTGTTTCTACTTTTAAACAAGTAAAACCAATGAACTTAAGGCTCAATTGGTATGTTACAAAGATAGAAATCCTTATTTTATAATTTTATTACTGATAGGATTTGTTTTACCTCCATAACTTTGTATACATTTTCATATAGGTATGTTTGTACTATACTAATGTACAGCATTTTAGAGATCTTTGCCTTTAAAATAAAAACACTTTTTTAATTACAGAAAGACTCAAATGGGACCAGTAGTTTGCCAACTGGAAGTTCTCTTCTACAAGAAATTGAAGTACAGAACGAGGAGGTGGCAGCTTTTTGTCAATCCATTGCAAAGTAAGGAAGTTTTCTTTATAAGTTACAGATTGTCTTAACTCATTTTAAAAATAACTTGAAGCTGGATCTGGTGAGACAAGGCTGTAATATCAGCACACTGGGATACTGAGGCAACGGGGTTAAAATTTAGTGACTTTGGGGGACTCTTCTTCCAAATAAAGGATTTGGGATGAATTTTATTGTGAAGGCCTGGGTTCAATCTCATGTGGCACAAACAAAAATAACAATAATTTTACCTACCTTGTAAACTACCTTGTAAAGACCTTGGTTTGATCCTCAATATGGGACACACGCATGCATGCACACACGCACGTGCACACACACACACATACGCCCCTTGAGAACTGGCTTACTGTTAATTCCAAAATTTTAAAATTTTTGACTGGCTATGTTGTTGTGCACATGTAATTCCAGTACTTGGGAGACTGAAGTAAGATGATCACAAGATTGAGGCCAATCTAAGGCAAATAGTTAACTGGCATAACAAACTAGATAAACCTGTGTATGCTTAAGTTGATTTACAAATATGTAGGAAAAAAATTGTAGGAATAACTATTAACTAGTGAAAACATGACTTAAATTTAAGTTTTGGTACACTCAGAAAATGCCTGCCTAATGTGGTGGTACACACCTGTAATCACGGCACTCAGGGAACTCAGGCAGTTCCAAACCAGCATAAGCTATATAGTGAGACCCTGTCTTAACCTCTTCCCCAAAGAGAAATTGCCCAACTCAGGCAGTTCCAAACCAGCATAAGCTATATAGTGAGACCCTGTCTTAACCTCTTCCCCAAAGAGAAATTGCCTACTATTATTTTTAGATACATTTCACTTTCCTATAAACTTTCTAGCATTCAAAATGCCATCCTATGCACTTCTTATGGCTTGTTATCTAGATATCCCCCCAAAGCCTCATAAACTGATCTGTGGGGCTTTTTGGAGGTGACTGGATCTAGGTGGTGTGATAGTAGGATTAAAGGTGTGTGGTATTAGATTAGTCACTGCTTGGTTTAGCATCGTTCTAAATCTGGACAATGGGATGGCCCACTCTGGGTGTAGGTGGAACCACTCAAAAGGTTTGTAACCTGGATAAGATAAAAAGGAAAGGAAGACTTGCTGCTGTTGCTGCCCTCTGCTTGCCTTGCTGTGGACTGTTTCTCCTCTAGGATGCCCCTCTGCCCTGCCACCCTGCCTTAGAGGCCAGTTACCTGGACTGAAACTTCTACTAACTGTGAGCCTGAGTAAACCTATAAAACCTTACCTCCTTTAACTTTGGGTGTTGGGTATTCTGTTTTAGCGTAAGAAAAGCAACTAAAACACTGTTTAAGAGATGGTAATATAGTGGACAAGATTAGAAAAACAAATTTTCTTTTTTTGCCTTTTTATTGTTTTTGTTGGTATGGTTGTACTGGGGATTAAACTTAGGGCTTTTACAATAAATTACATATTCAGGACTTTCTATTTTGACACGTGGTCTCACTAAGTTGCTCAATCTAGGCTTGAACTTCGGATCATCTATCCTAAGCCTCCTAGGGTGCTGTGATTATAGATAGACGTGCCATTGTATGCAGCTATTTTCTTTTTTTTTAATTGATTTTATTGGTACATTTTATATACACATTGTGATCACAGTCAACATTGAGAGTTTGTACCAATATCCAGCTGTTTTCTGAAGATTAGAAAAATGCAATTCAAAATATTTTTTCAATGTTAAGTATGACTAGTACTGCACTGTATTTCCTCTCCCCACACTGTAGCGGGGACAAAGTCAGGACTTTGTATTTGCAAGACAGGAGTGGCAGCACTGCGCTAAATCCCCACCCCTGTATTATATTCTTCACAGATGAGAAAACAGACATGGAGACCTTGACAAAGTGTTTTGTGTTGGTCATTCAATATAGAACCACATCTCCATTCCTCCCATTATATTACTACATTAATCAGAACTTGTCCTAGAAATACTTGAATTAACTTGAATGCTAGAGGTCCTTGAATTAACTTTAGTCGAAAGATCATATAGTGGGCTGGAGATTTAGCTCTGCGGTTCCATCGCCTACCTTGCAAGTGTAAGGTCCTGAGTTTGAGCCCCACTAACCACATACAATAGTATGGGGCGTGGTGACTCATGCCCACTAGCAATCAGTACCACATACCACAGTGCTGGGCGTGGTGGCTCACACCTGTAATCCCAGCATTTGGGAAGCAGAAGCTGGAGGATTGCTGAGTTCAAGGCTTGCCTGGACTACGTAGTGAGCTGAGGGCCAGCCTGAACTACAACATGAGACCCTGTCCCCCCAAAAAAGGGTTCATATACAGATCATATTCTAGCTTGCAAACTCACAAGTAAAAAGAGGAAGATTAGGGCAGAGTTCAAGAGCAACAAGTCCAAAAATTCACATAGTATAAATCACCCTCCTTTCAGACTCTCCCATTACCTTACCTTTCCTCTTCCTCTTTATTCTCCCCATCCTCCACACGGGTTTACTTCATTTTTTTCTACCTCAGATGAGACATTTGAAGTCAGGAATTATAGCTGCTGAGAGTTAAATGTTATGTTCTAGGATAGTCTTGCTTTCAGAGAGGAAAATTAGTACTCTCAGCCAGCAGACAGGAAAATCTCACAGAAGGAGTTACTGGAAAAACTAGCATTGGGACCAAGAGAATGAAATCTGCTATTTATGGCAGGGAAAGTTGATAACCAGTGGGAGATTTGTTCTGAATCTAGTGTTTTTAGCAGTATGGTCTGCTTAACTGTAGCAGGATTGGGGGTTCCCAGGTAGTGTGTACAATGAATATACATATTGTTTTGGTTAATGGTTTAGAGATAATCTTTTAACTTGTTTGGAAATCTGTTCTATTTTTACTTAGCTTCTTAATTTTCTCCCCAAAAAAGCTGTGTACACTTTGTTAGATTGTGTTGACTATACTGTTTATGATACACCCTGTTTCCAACTCTAAGAATTTTCACAAGTTTCACTACTTGCTTACAGTGATGACAGTAATACCCCCCTTATCTGTGGAGCAATATATTCCAAAACCTTCAGTGGATGCCTGAGGTTGGGTAATACCCAACCCTATCCACCACATTTTTCCTGTGTATATATACCTGTGACAAAGTTGAATTAGGAACAATTAAACTTTAAACAATTAAATTAATTAAACAATTAAATGATTCATAGCAACCTCAACATACAGTGCTTGTCTTCACTTTTTAGGTTAGGTTTAAATTTCTGGTCTCTTGCCTTTTTCTCTTTGACACTGTTTCCCTGCTCTGCTTTCCTTTCACTAAAAGGAAACCCTTTACAGTTTCTCTTTGGCATGTCTGAATTGTCAGCATTGTTACTTTTGCAATTTGAACCATTAGATAACCACAATGGTTATGTGAGCATCAGCACTACAATACCGTGATATTCTGATAACTGAGAAAGCTAAGTGGATTGTCAGCGACTGATTGGAGAGTAGCATACATATAATGTGAATACGCTGACAAAAGGAATTAATTCGTGTCCTGTGTAAGATAGATCAGGACACTTAAGTTTCATCATGCTACTCAGAATGACACTTAGAAATTGTTTACTTTTGAAGTTTGTGGAAGTTCTTCATTTATTTTATTTATTTATTTTTTTGAGACAGGGTCTCACTTTGCAGTTCAGGCTGGCCCTTCGCTCATTATATAACCCAGGCAAGCCTCGAACTCATCAATCCTCCTGCCTCCGCCTCCCGAGTGCTGGGATGACAGGTGTGAGCCACCATGCCCGGCACAGTGGTATGTGGTACTGATTGCTGATGGGTGTGAGTCACCATGCCTGGTATTGTATGTGGTTACCAGGATCAAACTCAGGATTTTGCACTTGCGAGGCAGGTGCTGGAACCACTGAGCTAAATCGCCAGCCCTCATTTAATATTTTCATACTATAGTTGATTGCACATGACAAACTGAAAAACAAAGCTGTGAAGAGTATAGTCCATATTTTTGTTTACACATACATACATATAGTGATTTATGTAATATAAAATTCTAAAAGGATTAAAAGAGAGAATGAATTCTTGTAAAATTTTATTTCTGGGGCCAGAGATTTAACTTAGTGGTTTCCGTGCTTGCCTAGCAAATGCAAGACCCTGGTTCAATTCCTGGTAACCACATATCAGGCGTGGTGACTCATGCCCACCAGCAATGAGCACCACATACCATAGTGCCGGGTGTGGTGGTTCATGCCTGTAATTCCAGAACTCAGGAGGCAGAGGCAGGAGGATTGCTAAATTGGAGGCTTGCCTGGGCTACATAATGAGCTCAGGGCCAGTCGGAGCTACAAAGTGAGACCCGGTCTCCAAAAAAAAAAAATTTATTTGTGTTAGTTGAGTATGATTGCAACAAATATTTATCAGAACAGTAAGAAACAGACATTTTATAATGAGAATTTCTTTTTACAAAGAGTAAAATATATTTTTAGCTATTTTTATTAGTATATATTTGTCATACATATTAATCACATTCATTGTAAATTTTTACCTGTACATAATATATCGTGATTATTTTTTCCAAATCCTCTCCCCTCTTCAACCTTTCTTCCCCTCTCCATTTACAAAATGATTGTTTTCATTTTTTCCTTCTATTCTTGTTTTTCCTCTTTCCCTTCTATTCTCCTTCCCATTTGATCATGTTATTGCTATTTATCAATATCTATCCTCCAAGAAATAGTGTTTTTGGTTTTTTGTTTGTTTTCTTTTTCCTTGTGTAGCAATCACAAATAATGCTTATAACAAAAAGGTCCTTACCTTAAGCTAGAGATTTAACAAGGTGGTACTGGTGCCTGCCTCGAAAACCCAAGGTCCTGAGTTTGATCTTTAGTACAAAACAAAAAAAAAGTCCTTAAGAAAAAGATTTTAGAAAACAGGAGACTTTATTTCCTAGTAATTTATTAAAACGTACCAATTTCTGTGACTGTCCTGTATGGCAGAAGAATGTGGAGCAGAGAATCCCCTTTTGTACAACTTACTGGATATGTGCCTGGCTAATATCGATAGTGTTGCCAAAGATACCCTGGCAGTAGTTAATCTCTTCTTTCTCTTTGGATTCTTTTTATTTGAAAGGCAAATGCTGGTATTTGGAGTTTTGACAGTGGTTCATTCATTGCCATTCTCACAAGCTGCTTTAGAGTTGGACAGACTCAGAATTGAGTGCCTGCCTGTAAGCATGTAAAGCCTTGTTCAGAGCTCTCAAGTGCAGTTTTAAAAAAAAGAATTTAATATCTTCTTTCTTGTGAACAGATTGAAGACCAAATTTCCATACTCCAATCATTGCACAAATCCAGGCTATTTGTTAAGTCCAGTCACAGTGCAAAGAAATGTATGTGGAGAAAATGCTAGTGTGAAGGTCTCCATTGAAATTGAAGGATTTCAACTACCTGTTACTTTCACATGTGATGGTAGGTTTGTAGTTACAAGTGTTTTGTTTTGTTTTGTTTAGGAGGAATATGTTTAAATGATCAATATTGTCATTTTTTAGTAAGCCAACTTTGTCATCATTAGACGTTCTATTTAAAAGTTGGCATTTATATGGCTAGTTTTCTGGTTGGGACTAATGGGGAAACATTACTTTGACAGTAATCAGTGGCTCTTGGCCAAGGCCCAAAAGCTTTGGCTAGAAAGCTAATTATAGTGTAATTCTTTGTTTCGCTCTTACTTTATGGCAAGAATAATGCCTGTTTATAAAGATCTATCTGTGAAAGTTCTAGATTTCTTACTAATTGCCTCAAAGGAGAAGTAATTTCTCCTTTGGTTTTAATTTTACCCTCCAAACTTAGGATGTGTATCCTTTCTAGAATCTGGTTTCCCAAAGTCTGTAGGAAATTTTTTGTTACAGTTTAAAAGCTACTTTTATATTTTCTTTGAGTTTTTAACATGCATAATTTTAATAGGATCCCAGTGCAGAAGAGGAAGATCAGTATTTCTTTAGTACTTTGGGCTAAGAATTACTCCATCTTTTTTTTTTTTTTTGAGACCAGGGTCTTGCTTTGTAGTTCAGGCTGGCCCTGAGCTCCCTAGATAGCCCAGGCAAGCCTTGAACTAAACAGTCTTCCTGCCTCTGCCTCCCAAGTGCTGGGATTTCAGGTGTGAGCCACCACACCTGGCCAGAATTAGTCCATCTTTTAATGGCCATGCCTAGAAGTTTGTCCAGCATTTGAATGTTTTCTTTTGCCTTTGCACTTTGGAAGCCTTTTTGAAAAAGTGTATCTTAAACAGAAGAATGTTAGTCAACTGTTGTAGTAATTCTTTTAGTTTATGAAGGGAAAATTACTCTTCTTAAATGTAACTTATATTTGGGTGTGAGAAAATATTTCCAGGTATGTAGTAAGAGTTAATATTAAAATTTTTAAAGAGAATGAATAAACATTGATGGCAATTATTTTGATTTATATCAGATTTTGACTATGACCTTAAATAATTTTCAAATCCCTTTTTATTTTCATTTTTTTTGGAGGTACTGGGGCTCAAACTCAGGTCCTGGTGCTTCCAGGATAGGCACGGTACCATTTGGGCTAAATCCCCAACCCTCAAATACTATTTGTAAGGCATAAGTATGTACTTTTATAGCATACATCTCTATTAAGAAATGTAATTATATTATGACAGACCTGAATTGTGTGTTCAAATTATAAATAATACATATTTGTTTATTCACAAATATAGTTGGTATATTAGGGATTATGAGGGGCTTTCCAGGTGAACATAGGTGCTCTAAGTATATAACAAGATCACTTTAAAGGCTTTGATTTTGGTCTGGGGATTGGTTTTTGTATCTACCTGACAAGCACAAGGTCCAGTGCCACATATCACAGTGCGGGGCATGGTGGCTCACACCTGTAATCCCAGCACTTGGGAGGCAAAGGCAGAAGGATTGCTGTGAGTTCGAGGCTTGCCTGAGCTGCGTAGTGAGTTCAGGGCCAGCCTGAACTACAAAGCGAGGTGCTGTCTCAAAACACACACACACACACACACACACACACACACACACACAGACAGGCTTCGTTTTAAATGTATTATAATCTTAGTATTTGGCTTCTGTCAACAATGTTAACACCTGGGTTGGGGATTTAGCTCAATGGTGCTGCTCTTGCCTAGCAAACACAAGGTTCTTAGTTTGGTTCCTAGTAAAAAAAGGGAAGATGATGGGCTGGGGATTAGCTCAAGTGGTACTATGCCAACCTTGGATGCAGAAGGGCATGAGTTTGATCCTCGGTACTGCAAAAAGAAAAAAAAGATGATGATGATGATGATACCTGTTTACTGTATTTTTATTCTTCATTGAAAAACTTATCAGGTAAATGTCAGACCTTTCAATCGGCCATTCCCTTTTGTTACAATGCATTTTTAAAATTGTTTTCTAGTTACTTGTCAACACCCTGAAGGACCCTCAACATGATCATGGCTTTCTTAGTTTAGGCTTGCATTGTAAATGTGGTAGACACTAGCCACATTGAGCACTGGAAATGTTAATGTGGGTTATCATGTGTTATATGTTCAAAATATACACTGCAGTTCAAAATCGTAGTTTCAAATGTAAGGTATTTCTGTATTTTTAAAATATTGATAATACATTAAAATGATATTTTGGCTAGATGAGGTTAATGCATATAATTAAAATTAGTTATACGTTTTTTATTTGTTTTTAGTGTGGCTATCAGAAAAGTTTATATTATATATGTGACCTACATTTGTAAGTTGCACATTTCTGTTGTACAGCACTGTTCTTGAATAACTTTATACTTAGAGGTAAATGAGAAAAATGAAAATGACTCTTTTGCAGTGAGTTCCACAGTAGACATCATTATAATGCAAGCCCTTTGCTGGGTTCATGATGACTTGAATCAAGTAGATGTTGGCAGCTATATCCTGAAAGTTTGTGGTCAAGAGGAGGTGTTGCAGAAGTAAGTTTATTTAACTACTGATGGTTATCTTTAGGAATTTGATTTTTAATGGCTTAGGGATTTTCAATATAAAGTAATTCAAAGACAGCATTAGTTCTTATTGAATTGATTCACTGTATCTTTATACTTGTATTGAGATACACTATATCTTAAGAGGTCTGGTCTTAGTGGGATTTCAGAAGGAAGTATAACAGATGTTACTTTAAGATTTTTAAATCTTATATAGGAAGACTTGTGGACAATTGGCTAATAAGTGAATATAATTATTTTTCTGTGAACATTCAGTAGTCACATCATTGTAGACTCCATTCTCCTTTGTAGCATACACTATTTATGCATAGTAGTCACCTATTTGCCTTTTAGTTGCCTGAAGTAATCACTATATGAATCGTTTTTTAATTGAATTCTTTATTGGTACATTTTATATACATCTCACAATCACACACAACATTGGGGAATTTGTACCAGTATATGACACAAGTCAGTACTTATTTTTAATTATATCTCTACCCACCCAAACCTCCCTACCCCCTATATACATGCTCTTTTTTATTTTCTTTCAGAATCATATTTATTCCTTCCCCTCATTACGTTCCCACACCAAAATCCCTTTGGATATTTCCTATTTTACAAAAACTGTCATACATTCTAGAACTCATTTACATCTACAGGTTCTCATACCAAAGAAAAAATCCAATATTTGCATATCTGTGATGTTTGTTTCACTTTGTGAATCTTTTTTTAATCTAGTAGTTGACTATCTAGCAACTAGTCTGGTTTTTTTATAGATTTCATTTTCCTAAGTTATTAGAAATGGCCTGGCTCTGTTTTTATTCCTTTGTTTTCTTTCTTCACTTTATTCTCACATAGAATAATTCTATGTAAATGCCCCCATTTGGTTAAAAAAGCTACCTTTGCCAGGCTTGGTGGCTCATGCCTGTAATCCTAGCACTTGGGAGGCAGAGGCAGGAGGATTGCTAAGTTCGAGGCTTGTCTGGGCTATATAGTGAGCTCAGCACCAGTCTAAACTACAAAGTGAGACCCTGTCTCAAAAAAACAGAAACAAAAACTAAAAAGCTATCTTTGTATTTTACCATTCTTTTCTATTTCTGATTTACCCTTGTCTAATAAGTTCTGATTTGAATAGCATAACACTAGTGAATAATTAATGTATTTTAACAGCAACCATTGCCTTGGAAGTCATGAATATATTCAAAACTGTCGAAAATGGGACATGGAGATTAAATTACAACTGTTGACCTTCAGTGCAGTGTGCCAGAATCTAGCCAGAACAGTAAGTGTGTGTGTGTATGTGTGTGTGTGTGTGTGTGTGTGTGTGTACCTTGTAACTGAAATCTCTTGGTGAATCTGATCAGTTCTGCTACTTAGCCAGTTTTCAGTTTGTACATTTCTCAAGGTTTCTGTGTTGAACTGGGATAACGTAGTAGTTATTCCCATTAGTTTTTTTTTTTTCTCAGCAAGTGGAGTAAGATTTTCAATCACAGAGGTTTATGAAACATATTTCCTTAGAGCTACAAGTAAAATCAAAATGTGGGAACCAAAATTTTGATTTTTAATAATTTTACATAAGAATGATCATCTCAGGATCAGTCAAGAAAAAATGAGGAAGAAAGATACTAAGATTGTGCTAGAGGAAAAAAAGATTTGTATTGAATTTTTCACCACAATGACAAATCATTTCTTACAAAATGAAAACTCATTCTCTTTCAAAATTTTAGTACTTTTGAAGTTAAAGTAAACTAAAATGTAGAAAATTTAGCCATCCTTTGTTTAAAAAAACTCCTTGATTTTACTAAAAAAAATCCTCTTGATTATGAGTTTTTAATCTATAAAGAAAATTGTTCATTTAGTATAATTTTAGAATGAACAGTAGTCATTTTTACTTTGTTTTTCTTTTGTTTTCTGGGTTTTTTTCCTCTGTGTTTGGTAAAAGTTTTCTTCAGTTAGGTAGAAACTATTCACATTACCTTTTAACAAACATTGATAACTTCAGTTTCTTAAGGAAGGTTCTTGCTGATTTTCATAGCATAGAATAGTGGAAAAGACCAGTAGTATCTCTTCTATTGGAGGACAGCAAAGAATGGGAGGAAACATGATTATCATGAGAAAAATTAAGCAGAATTTTAGATGGGTGATCTCTTCCCTGTCTGGCCCTCCCCAAGTTTTGGCTTTTTTCTAATCAGTGCTATTTTCTAATCAGAAATTAGTTCCACTTGACAAACAGGGATCTTAAAAAAAAAAAAACCCACAAAAACCTATTGACTCATTTTTGTAAGTCATTAATAATATTTAATTTTGGTACTATTTTATTTTTAGTTTAGAGTTCAGTTTAGTTTCATAGAAAAACCAAGAGTGCATTGGCTTTTTTTTTTGTAAACATTTGTATATATGTGTTTGTTTAGGCAGAAGATGATGAAACACCTGTGGATTTAAACAAATACCTGTATCAAATAGAAAAACCTTATAAAGAAGTCATGACAAGGTATACAAAACATTAATTATAGGTTTTTAAACTTTAGTTTGAAACCGAGTGTGGTAGTGCCCACCTGTAATCCTAGCACTCGGCAGGCTGAGACAGGAGGATCATTATGAGTTCAAGGCCAGCCTGAGCTACATAGTGAGTTCAAGGTTAGCCAGAGCTACATAGTTGAAACCCTGTTTCAGAAATCCCAAAATAAATAAATAAATGAATAAATAAATAAACAGTAAACTATTTTGTCTGTAAACATTTGTTTCAGTGATTAAAACAATTATTTTATATTTAGTATCCTTTAGCCACAATTTCTGTTCTTTTACTTCAGACATCCTGTTGAAGAACTCTTAGATTCTTATCACAACCAAGTAGAACTGGCTCTTCAAATTGAAGTAAGTTTTAATTCACATTTTGGGATAATGACAAAGACTGTTTTGTGTCTTAAATACTAATGTTGACATTAGATTAAATATTTTAAGACTTTTTAAACTGTATTCTTGGTGTCAGTATGTTTTGTCTTTTCTGTCCCAGTTTATTAACAAAACTTTTTAATAATGCTTGACTTTACATATTAACTCTCATTTCAGCTTTATTACTGAGAGAAGCCTCAGTTCAATTCAAAAATTGAGTACAGTTCAATTAAAATTTTGGATGCTTCCTATATGCCAGATGACTGGGGTTATAATAATGAATGGCTTAGTTCCCCTATCAAGGATTTTAAAAACTAGTGGTAATGTGCTGGGGATTTAGCTCAAGTGGTACTGCGCCAACCTTGGATACACAAGGGTACCGCCAAAAAAAAAGAAAGAAAGAAAAAAACTAGTGGTGGAGGATTTAAGCAGAATTTTAAAGCATGATTGAAATTGTAGCATCGAGTACACATTGGGGTTCTTTGGGATACCATACGCAATTTAAACTTCCAAGGAAGACTTCTCAGAAGGGATACCATCTCGCCAATTCTTAAGCAGTGTTGAGTTAGCCTGAAAAAGGATGATAAGGTGACAATAAGTGCTCTTTTATGCCTGATACACATGGATTACAGCAGTTCTGTGATACTAAGTATAAAATGAAGTGAGAGATGGCATTAGAGATAGTGGTGCCTTGGGTTACCACCTTACAGTTCATGTTAAGATGTTTTACTATATCCTCTAGGTCAAGTGACTATATGTAGTACAATTTGTGTTCTGTAAGTTAGTGTTTTTAACACAGCCATACCCACTTTTTAGTCTGTTGTCATTTGCATTTGTACTCCAGCACTAAAGTTGACTAGTTGGGACAGAAACTGTATGTTCTGCAAAGCCTAACCTATTTATTGTTTGACCCTTTATAGAAAACATCTGCCATACCCATTTAAGGTGTCTTTAGCCTTGAGTAGATGTAGTGTAGAGTGGGTGATTATTTTTGTCTGTGCTCTGAAATGACTCTGGCTGTATTATGGAAATCAGACTTAAGGACAGCAGATTGATTTTATAGAGTTTACTGAAGAAAGGTTTTTATGGTGGTCCAAGTGAAAAATAATGAGCGCAGTGAAAATGAAAGGAGAGGGGACTGATTAGATTTCCAGCTACTAATACCCTATCAGTGTATCAGGGCATTAATATAGTCAGTAAATACTGACTGAATATCTTCTCATTGTTAAGTATTACGGATCCTGAGGATACAACGGTGAACACAGAATACCCTGACTTCAGAGCATACATTCTATTTGGAGGAGATGGACAATAAAATAAAACATGTTATTACAGATGGTGCTATAGGAAAAAGTATAGTTGGAGGGTTATACTGTAATTTCAAACAAAATAGAGAAGGTCTCATTGAGAAGATGATTTAATTTTTTTTTTTTTTTTTGGCTGGGGATTTAGCTTGAGTGGTACCGTGTCAACCTTGGATGCTCAAGGGCTTGTGTTCAATCCCTGGTACTGCAAAAAAAACAAAACAAAAAGATTTATTAGAGTGAAGAACTGGAGACGAAAGGGAGGGTAAAAGCTGTTTGGGTTTTTGGGCAGGGCATATATACCTGAGAAAAAAGACAATAATTATAAAGGCTTAAGGAGGGAATGTTCCTAACATATACAAGGTCTCTTAGGACTTTTTAACTGTAATACGATAAGGAGAGGGGCAAGAGTGAAAACATATCAACTGTGAAAATGCTTTACCTGCCACAGGGGAGGTGATGGCTTGGAGCAGGGTAACCACAAGTAGGAGAGTTGAGAAGGGCTTCAGTTCTGGGATATGCTTGGTTTGGTTTTTGTTGTTGTTGTTGTTTTTTAAGACAGGGTCTCACTTTGTAGTTCAGGCTGGCCCTGAGCTCACTATGTAACCCAGGCAAGCCTTGAACTCAGCGATCCTCCTGCCTCTGCCTCCTGAGTGGTTTTGGTTTTTTGAGACAGGGTCTCACCATACACCTTAAGCTGTCCGTGAACTCACTGTGTAGCCCAGGCTGGCCTGGGGCTTGTGGCCATCCTCCTGTCTTCAGCCTTTCATACATGCACACCACATACCTGGCTGAGATATGTTTTGAAGTTAATGCTAGAAGGATTTACTATAGATTGGATGTGGAACATGAGAAGAGTTTGAGGTAACTCAAAATTTTCCACCTGAGCAACTACAAGTTTAGAGTTACTTTCTAAGGAAATGTAGGAAATTAAGAAGACAGGTGTAAGAGTAAGATTGGGCACTCAATTTTAGAGGATATGTTTGAGATGACTGTTAGGCATCCACACAGAATTTGGGTTTTTTTGGTTTGTTTTTGTTTGTTTATTTTGGTAGTTTGGGGATTTGTTTGTTTTTTGAGATGTTTCACTGCAGTTCAGCTGGCTTTGAATTCACTGGGTATCCCAGGCTGGCTGCTGAAATTACAGGTGTGTGCCACCACACCTGGCTCAAATAGAGCTGTTGAACAGAAAGTTGATATGAATTGGAAATTCGGTGCAGGATATGTAGGCTGGAGAAACCAAATTTGGAAATTATCAGAATATAGGTGGCACCTGTATTCAACCCTAAGATTGGATAAAATTATCAAACAGAACTTGGCAGTTGGAGAACAAAACAGTTACGTCATTTTGTTGTTAACTCATTTTAGAAACAAAACAAAACAAACCCCCCAGATCTACATAATTCCATGATGCTGCTCAACCACACCACTTCTACATTCTCTTTGCAACAAAACTGAAAATTACAGGGTTTTGTTGCTTCCATTATCTTTCTTCCTATTCTTTGCTGAACCCAGTTCGGTAGACTGTTAGCCCTTCTCTGAAACAGAACTTAGTAAGGTTAAGGGCTTACTTGATCCTGAATCTGCTGCTAAATTTTTACTCTTACTTTTCTCAACCTTTCTCTAAATTTATGTGTTGCTGTGTGTGTGTGTGTGTGTGTGTGTGTGTTGTTTGGTTGGTTGGTTATTTGGTTGGTTATTTGAGATTGTATTTTGATAAGTAGTTCAGGATGGCCTTGAGCTCTCAGTAATTCTGTCTGAGCCTTCCAAGTGCTGAGATTACAGGCATGTGCCACACCATTGGGCTTATCTTTGCTTTTTAAAAAAAAATTTATTTTTTACATTGAATTCTTTATTGGTACATTTTATATACACATAATTTGTGCTTTCTAAAGTTTTATTTAATTTTGACTTTGTAAATGATTTTGCATACTTGTGGGACACAATGTGGTATGTATACATTTTCATAATGATCAAATCCTACTAGTTAGTATTTCTGTTTCAAGCATTTGTTATTTGTAATGAGAATATTCAGAATCTTCTCTTGTAGCAGTACAATATTGTTAACTCTAGTCACCCTACTATACAACTCTATTTGTTTGCCCTTTCTGTGTGTAGTTTTTGAGCTATTGGTCCTTTCTTCTTTGAAACACTTCCCCTCTGAAATACCACCTTTTTGCTTTCCTAATTCCTTTTATTTGGTCTTATTCTTACTTGTGATTTTTTTTCATTAAGCTCTCCTTATCTTCCTACCAGCTAAACATTATAATTCCCCCAGTGGTCTGTTCTAGGCTGTTCTTTCTAGATGGACATCCTTGGTTGTCTCACATACTCCTATCCTCATGACTCTCAAACTTTTATCTGCAATTATGGCATTTTCCCTCAACTCTAGATTGAAGTACCTATTATGTAGCACTTTCATATGAATGTCTAACACCTTAGATATTTAAGAAACTCATTTTTACATTGATCCATCTGTCTTTTGTTTTTTTGAGATAAGGTCTCACTTTGTAGTTCAGGCTGGCCCTGAGCTCAGTCTATAGCCCAGGCAAGCCTCGAACTCAGCAATCCTCTTGCCTCTGCCTTCCGAGTGCTGGGATGTATGTGGTACTGATTGTTGGTGGGTGTGAGTCACCACACCCAATATTTGTGGTTACTGCGGAGTGGAGCAGGGACCTTGCACTTGCTAGGCAGGCACCAGAACCACTGAACTAAACCTCCAGCCCTGTTGTTTGTTTGTTTGTTTGGTTGGTTGGTTTTTTTTTTTTTTTTTTTTTTTTTTTTTTTTTTTTTTTTTTTTTTTTTTTTTTTTTTTTTTTTTTTGCTTTTGAGACAGGGTCTTGCTTTGTAGTTCAGGCTGGCCCTGAGCTCACTATGGTGCCCAGGCAAGCCGCCGCGAACTCAGCAATCCTCTTGTCTCTGCCTCCCGAGTGCTGGGATTACAGGCGTGAGCCACCACATCCGGCATTGTGGTACGCGGTGTTGATTATTGGTGGGGTGTCTCCACGCCCAGCATTATATGTGGTTACTGGGGATCAAACTCAGGACCTTGCGCTTGCGAGGCAGGCGCAGGAACCACTGAGCTAACCCTCGGGCCCTGTTTGTTTGTTTTTTTAAAACTATAGTTTAAGAGTTTGAGATTCAGAGCAAAACAGTGATGAAAGTACAGAGATACCCTATTTAACTCCTACCCCTACCTGGCCTTTCCCCTTACATCCCCTTAAATACTATTCTGTTCTTCAGTTTGCTCAGGCCAAAACCTTTGAGTCATCCTTGGGTAGACTGAGGAAAGTCAGGAAGTTACAGAAGTTTTTCATGTTCCTAGCCTTTAGTTTTTAGAATTCAGATGTTAACTCTTTACTAAAATGAAGTTAGGTGTCAGTGCGGTTTTGAGGTGAAGAATAATGGTTTATAGTATTCCACTTTTTTTGGCGGTACCAGAGATCAAACTTGGACCCTTGTTTTTGCAAGGTAGGCACAGTGCTACTAAGCTAAATCCCTGACCCTTAATGTTCTACTCTTTTTTTTTTAAGAGTAGGAAAAGTTTATTGAGAGAGCTTCTGCCTAACAGGGACAGAAGGGGGGCCTGAAAGTAGGTGAGTCTCTAATATTCTACTCTTAAGAGGAGTGGGGAATAAAACTGACTGATGGCAAGTAAAAGGAATAAGTGCTATGGAATTTCCTGCTGAGATTGGGGACTGTTGAAGCTGTATGATTGTGAGGTTTTCTTAGCAGCACTTTGTAGAAGAAGCAGAGAAATCTTTTGAGGTTGAAAATGTGACTCTTACATAAGGACATTTACGTAACAGGCTTTTGTTACAGGGTGTAGTCGTGGGCCAGTCAGAAGCTAGTTATTTGAAGGTAATTTCAAAAATCATTACTAAGAGTTTTACCTTTATTAGTAAATGATTAAAGGGACTCTAATGCAAGAGTTGACACAGTATAGCTTGCACACTTGTTTGGGCTGCTGTCTGTGTTAATAAAGCCACGTTAACCACAATCACAGTTATTTTCTTCTCTGTGTTTGTTGTCACACGTAATGGCAGGAGTTGATTTCCTTAGATCATATGCTTACAAAGCGTAACTTATTTACTTATTGGCCATTTATTGAAAAAGGTTGTCAACCCTATCAAAGGGATCTATAAGTACAAAAAAGCAGCTGTCACCTCTAGGCTAAACAAAAATGGACAGGGAAGGAATGTTAAGGACTTACGAGAAGGCCTTTCCCCCAACCCCCAACCTCTTTTGAAGCGGGTATGGCCATCACAGGAACAAGCAGGCTGCTCATGGCAAAGAAATTTCATGGAGAACTTTAGTCTCTGTTGCCAGGGAATGAATGGTCTGAAAACATAGCCAGGGCTTGTCTTTGAGGACCATGATTTCTGTACTGAATTAAAGAAAAGGACCAGAACCCAAGTGGGAAGTCTTTGTGCTACTTTTCTCTCAGAGTGTCTTTCTGTGCTCTCTTGACAAAACTAGCATTGACCCGTGTGGTAAAGAATGTTTGTACAATTCTAGATCTAATGTCAAAAGAAGGATGGGGTTAGAATAAACAGTGCATTGACAAATGTACATAAAGAGTGATGGAAGCCATTATGCTCTTTTTTGCATGATGGTCACCTATACCTTGTAGCGTGCACTTCTTTTTCTACTTTTATTTGGTCCAAAGTTACTCTGTAGAGCTTGTTTCTTCTACTTTCAATACAACTTTGCTGCAGTTAGAAAAAAAGTGACAGATCAGCACTTAGGAGGCTGATCAGGAGGATCTCCAGGAGTTCAAGACCAGCCTGAGCTACATAGTGTTTTTAAGGCCAGAATGAGATTTTATCTGAGAAGGGGGGGGGGGAGAGAGAGAGAGAGAGAGAGAGAGAGAGAGAGAGAGAGAGAGAGAGAGAGAGAGAATGAATGGGTGGGTCTTAAAACTGGAAAGATTGGAGCTGGAGATTTTACTCAAGTGGTACCACTCCTACTTTGGAAGCACACGGGCCTGAGTTTGATCTCCATTACCATAAAAAAAAAAAAACAACACCAAAACTGGAAACATTCCTGCATAACAGTGAAGTTAAAGGAATAGAAATATAAGCAAAAGTAGAAAACAGGCACTGAGAACTGTGAGGTAATTAGGCTTTGGGACACTGAGGTGGTTTCATTTAACCTTGAAGGTGAGGGGAACATTTGGTGTACAGTAGCTAAGTGTGAGGAGAGGAAAAATTTAAATTTTTAAGGGATGGTGTAATACTGAGTTTCAGCCTAACAGTACTTGGCATAAATATTTTATGAATTAATTTATTATATATAAATGTGTCTACATTTTTAAAAATATATTAAAATTTATAATTGATAATTTACATATAGGGTGCAGCATGACATTTTAATACATGAATGCATATGTAATGATCAAATCAGGGTAAGCAGTAAAACAATTTCTTTGTGTTGGAAATATTAACAGTCCTTTATACTAGCTACTTTAAAGTATCAATTAATTGTACTGTAATTATCCTGTGAGGGCTGTAGAACATTAGAAGTTATTTCTCCATTCCAACTATATTGCACCCTTGTCAGAAGGTTTTTAAATGAGCTTTGTACTTCTCAATAATAGTAGAGAAAATTTTTAAATCCTTCTTACTGGGTAAGTGATTTTAAAATGTTTATACTTTTAGATTGTGGTGAAATCAGCTATAATGGGATGGTACAAAAGAATTGTCCTCAAGGATTTCTTTTTAATCAGAAAAAACTTCTGAAGTGTCGGTTTATAAAAAGTTGACATGTAATTTGGTCCATGTTATTTGTATTTGGCCAACATAAAAACTTTTATTATTATTTTTTTTAACAGGGTCTCACTTTGTAGTTCAGGCTGGCCCTGAGCTTACTGTGGTAGCCTACACTAGCGAACTCACAGCAGTCCTCCTGCCTTTGCCTCCCAAGTGTGGGATTATAGGCCTTAGCCACCACACCTGGCATTTTTGTATGTGGTACCAGGGATCAAATTTGGGACCTTGCACTTGCAAGGCAGACATCAGAACCATAGACCTAAATCCAACCATAGAAAATTTTTTAAAAATAGAACTTACTGGGCTGGAGGGTTGGCTCAGAGGTTCCAGGGCCTGCCCACAAGCGCAAGGTCCTGAGTTCAATCCCTGGAAACCACATACAATGCTGGGCGTGGAGACTCACGCCCACCAGCCATCAATACCACATACCACAGTGCCGGGTGTGGTGGCTCACGCCTGTAATCCCAGCACTTGGGAGGCAGAGACAGGCAGATTGCTGAGTTCCAGGCTTGCCTGGGCTACTTAGTGAGCTCAGAGCCAGCCTGAACTACAAAGCAAGACTCTGTCTAAAAAAAAAAAAAAAAAAAAAAAATAGAAAAACTAGGTTTTGCAAGAGGAAAAGTTGTTTTCAATGTGAAAATAATTTCCAAATATGACAACTCTTAAAGATAGTAATTTATTACTATTGCCATTACTTTTGATCCTGTTATGAAAATGTTAACATTTGAGTAATTGTGTCAAAGTAAAAATCTAGGCCTTGCTTTGTATTCAGACATATAATTGATTCATTTATTTTCTTTTTCATCTCAAAAGAGTAGAGACACTCTAGGGGATTAAAAAGGCTGAGGATGCATTGTATATACCTACCAATTCCTCAATATAATTGCTGTGTATCAAAAAAAATTAAAGCTAGGCATGGCAGTGCCCACCTGTAATCCCACTAGTCAGGAGGCTGAAGCAAGAGGGTCACCGTGAATTTGAGGCCAGCCTGGCTCCATAATGAGTTCAAGCCCAGCCTGAATTACATAGTTGAGACTTTGTCTCAAAGTCACCCCCAAAATATTTTTAAGAGTAGAGAGGGGCCGGGGATTTAGTTCAGTGGTTCCAGCATCTGCTTGACAAGCACAAGGTCCCAAATTCAATCCCCAGTACCATATACCATAGTGCCAGGTGTGGTGGCTCACTCCTGTAATCCCAGCACTTGGGAGGCAGAGGCAGGAGGATATCTGTGAGTTTGAGGCTAGCCTGGGCTACATAGTGAGTTTAAGGCCAGTCTGAAGTATAAAATGAGACTCTGTCAAAAAAAAAAAAAAAGTAAAAATACATTAAAAAAATAGAGAATACTTATTTGTGGGTACATCAGATGTTCCAATTTCTGACTTCATTTGAAAATGGTACTTAAATTTTATGTAATTAATGTCTACTTTTTATTTTTAAAGAACCAACATCGAGCTGTAGATCAAGTAATTAAAGCTGTAAGGAAAATTTGTAGTGCTTTAGATGGTGTAGAGACTCCTGCTATTACAGAATCAATAAAGAAACTAAAGAGAGCAGTTAACCTTCCAAGGAGTACAAGTACTGATGTAAGTATTTTTATGTACTTCAGTGGGCACCTATCATTTTAAACCAAGAGATTTTTGTCCTAGCGAAAAATTTATTATGACTTTATCTTTGGGCTTTTACTTTTGATTTGGTCACTTCTCTGGTTATGTTGGAATTCCTTTGATGAGGAGATGGACTGCCTTGGAAAAGCTTTGTAGAACTGACACTGAGTAGGTGACTGCCAAAGTGTAAACCCTTTGAATGTGGAGAAGGCCCTGTGACATTAATTAATTGTGGGTTTAAGTAGATACAATAGAAGATAGCTGGTAGGAATTAGGGAGGTAGATCTTTCTAAAAGGGGAAAAGAATCAAGAGATAACAGGAGGAGAGAAAGAGGATTAAAAAAAATTAAAATGTATTGTGTACATATACCAGCTCCACACAAGGAATGTAAATGTTATGTATTACAAATATATCCAAATAAAAATGGCAAATCAAGAGATTGATGGAAGGAGAGAAGCAAAGGGGGATGATAAAAAGGAATTAAGATGTACAGTTCTGTGCTGGGCGTGGTGGCTCACGTCTGTCATCCCAGCACTCAGGAGGCAGAGATAGGAGGATTGCTGAGTTCGAGGCTTGCCTGGGCTACATAGTGAAGCTCAGGGCCAGCCTGAACTATAAGCGAGACCCTGTCTCAAAAAAAAAAAAAAAAGATGTACAGTTCTATGAACATGTACCATTTCCCAACAAAAACGTAAACATTAGGTTCATGAGCTAATAAAAAATACAATTAAAAAATTAAATACTGAGTTTAAACACCCCATAAGATAAAAATTGTCATTTCTCTTGATGTAAATGTCCATCTTTGCACTGTGGGATATTCTAGTTTTGACCTACGCCCTCCATTGATAAGGTCAAGGAGCCTCATGTAAGGGACTCTTTGCTTCAGAAGCAACCAAGTTATGAGCCCTCTCTTTATGTGAGATGTCAGCTTTTATTAAAAGGTCTGCCTCATGATATTTATATGAAAGTTTTATGAATTCTATTTGTAACATGTTTGTATCTTTGATTGGAAGGATGACAAAAATGGATCTAATAAGCCACTAGAAACTAAAAAAAAGGAAAAGTCACATTTCTGGTGTGCCCCTGGATAAGGAAGACACAATTTAGGCTGCTCACTCTCGCAGAGACCCTTTCTATACGATACTTAGAGATTCGGGGTTCTCATAGGCTTCCATAGGAATTGATGTGGAAGTTATCAGCAACTGTGGTCCTGATATTGTCTGGTATTTCTATTCTCTTCACTCAGAATTTAAATAAAGGAAGACAGTAGTTGGAAGGGGAGCTCAACCTAAAATGAAGAGTTTTTGGTTTTGTTTTTCTAGTTACCAAATGGTATTAAATACAGTTCTAAATTATTTTAAAGATATTCTTATAATGCTATTATAAAAGGACCCAGTGGAAAATAAAATATACTGTTAGTGTACTTGCAACTTCTGATTTTGTTCTTTCTGTATTTTTAAGTAATTTTCAGTCATTTTGACTTTCTCAATATTAAAAATAATCTTTTTACCTGACAGAGTTTTCCCTGTCTTTTTGCATTTGTGTTTGTATGTCTGTGTCTGTGTATCTGTTTGTCTGTGTATATGTGGTACTGGGAATTGAATCCAGCCCTTCTTTTGGATTTTTTACTTACTGTCTTAGTAATTTTCAGATACTTTTGGAAAGTTTTCCTTAGGAAGGACTTCTTTTTTTCAATATTGGGGTTGAACCCAGGGTTTTTTTAAGTGAACTACATCCAAGCCCCTTTTAAAAGAATTTTTTTGTTTTGAAATTCTGAGGTTAAGAACTTGCTAAATTGCCTGGGTTCAAATTTACTGTCCTCCTGTCTTAGCTTCCCAGAGTGTTGGGATTATGGGTATGTTCTACCATGCCCCATTTGGGGAGAGTTTCTTTGATATAGCATTTAATTAAATGTGTTGAAGATAGAGATAAATATTTTATATTATGGACAGTTCTGACTAATTGATCTGTATATGTACAGGTGACTTCACTATCTGGAAGAGATACTAGCAAAAGCTCAACTGTGGGTACGTCTTTAGATTCTTTAAGTTTTAGCAGTAATTGTTGATTTTTTTGAGAATTATATTAACATTTTCTCCAAATCTAGGCTCCCTGAACATTGAAAATCCTGTTCAAGTGAGCATGGACCAACTAACTACAGCAATTTATGATCTTCTCAGACTCCATGCAAATTCTAGTAGGAGTCCTGATGACTGTATTCAGAGTAGTAGGAACATCAAGGAAGCATGGACTACCACAGAACAGCTTCAGTTTACTATTTTTGCTGCACATGGAATTTCAAGTAACTGGATATCAAAGTAAGTAACGGTTTCAAAGAAAACATGCACAACTTTACCTAGAAATAGTGTTAATCTTGTAAAATATCAGTAACCACTATTACCTCATGTTTAGTAGATGATAAAAGATCACCAAATAACTTTCTGGTTTTCAAAGTTGAAAATTGCAGAGATGTTTGAAGCCATCCCAGTAAAATATAGCACTCTTATCACATGCAAAAAGGGCAGAAAAATTCATATTGAAATTGAAAACAGCAAATATTTTTAATAGTTAATTTAAGATTGCTGTTTTTCCTGTTTTTTCCATTAGAACCAGAGTAATTTGGTGGGTTTTGTTTTGGTTTGGTTTGGTTTTGGTTTTTGTGGTACCAGGGATTGACTTTGGGCCATTGTGCTTCCAGGGTAGGTGCAGTACCACTTGAGCTAAATCCCTGGCAAAACCAGAGTAATTTGAAGCAGTGTACTAGGACTAGATTTCAGGACTTTCCTCATCTTTAGTAGTTTACAGTTAACTGATTGCTAATCTTCGAACATGATTATATGTTTCTTCTTTTGATCTTTTAATACGGGTTTTCCGTTTTTAATATGGGGTGGGCAGCCGATAAGACATAGTGTTTTTCAGCCTTACTTGAAAATAAGTAATACAAACTGTGTAGTCTGAAATTAATATTTTTAGTGAAATAGTTTCATAATAGTTTGATAATACAAATAAGGTCAAATTTAATGAGCAAGTACCAAACAAATTCTGCTTAAATGGAACTAGAGATTAAAATAATGATACTAATATGATTCAAAAAGATTAATATTTCTTTTCATAGCAGGAGCTGAACCCAAGGCTCTCCCACTGAGCTACATCTCAGCCCTTTGATAATTAAGTTTAACATAGGATCCTTGCTGAATTCAAGCTTCCGATACACCTTCCCTGACCTCCTACAGTGCTGGGATTACAGACAGATACCACCACCTATCAGAGAAGTGATTATTTAGTCAATAAATACTGCAAGCTAGGCATGGTGGTGCACGCCTATAATCCCAGCATTTGGGAGGTTGAAGCAGAAGGATCACCAAGACTCTGAGGCCATCCTGGGCTACATAGTGAGTTTAAGGACAGCCTGAACTACAAAGTGAAGCCTTGTCTCCAAAACAACAATAGCATAAATAAATACATACATACATAGATACATACTGGACAAAAAAGAATATCAGGAGAATTCAAATTTATTCAGTCTAAGAATCTTGCCTAACAAAATTACTTACTGTATCTAACCAGCTCTGTACCTGTAGCAGTTTGGGACTATATCATTGTTACCTCGTGAGAGATTACAGTATGTGCTCCCAGAGATAGAAGCTGCTAATACTCTAGAAAGATAGAGCCTCTCAAATCATGGCCATGGACTATTAATATGCTTAGCTGAGTCTGTTTCAGTAAGTTAGCAAAAGACTTTCTATACCTGGAAGAAGAGAAATCATCTATTCATTATCATTCAACTAAAATCTAAAGATGGAAACTGATTACAGTACTGAAATAAATTCCCAGGCTTGTAGCAATATAATTATATAATTATAGAACCCTTGAGACTGCCATCTATAGACATTTTCCTTTTGTACTTTGGCTATACCATCTCTCTATTTTATAGAATTTGCAGTGGTTAAATTTTAAGTAGATTTCCAAAAATTCCAATGAATGGCAGCTGTTTATTTTAGATGTTAGTCACTTTGGGCAAGGACGGCTAACTGCTTGTATTAGTTAATTTGAACTGCTACTAGAGGAATCAAATTAACTCTTTGTTGTTGTTGTTGTTGTTAGTTACGAAAAATACTATTTGATATGTTCCCTGTCACACAATGGAAAGGATCTTTTTAAACCTATTCAGTCAAAGAAGGTTGGCACTTATAAGAATTTCTTCTATCTTATTAAATGGGATGAACTGTAAGTGAAATTTTTGGATTTTTAATTCTTTCTGTGTGCTTTGTTCTTCATGTATACATCCTAGTTTTAATTAATAGCATTTCCATTGAAATTTATTAAATTCTGATGACAAAATATTTTCTAGATATGACTACAGAATAAATTCTTGTTAAAATCTGAAATACCTGCCCATATCTGTATATCATCAAATTATAGTTGCATGCTGTTAATTCCTAGGCTTTGTTAAATTAAAGATGTTTACATGTTACTCTAGAAGGATGTTGTATCAGTCAGTGCTCTCTATAAGGAACAGAATATATGTACAGATCTATAAAATAGACTTACAGTGGCTGCCTGCAGAGTCAGGTGTGGAACAGTGCTAAAGGGCTGTCTAAGCGCTGGAGATCTGAAGGGTCAAAGGCCTGGAGCTCACTAGAGAGCCCTGTGTGAGTCCATATCAGGCAGCCAAAGGATCTTCAACAAAAAGCCTGAGTCTGAGCTGCAAGGCTAAAGAGTCTGCAGTGGAAGATGGGAGATGGACATCCAAGGCAAAGGCTAAGTAAGACGAGCTCTACAGAAGAAACAGAAATGAGCCTTTCTTCCTTCTTTCTCTTTTTATTCCATTTAGGCTACAGGCCTTTTGTTGGTGCCACTCACGTCCGGGGTGGGTGTGTTGGTTACTTTTCTCTCCTTGCTGAGACAAAATACCTGACGCCCAAGGTTAGAGGTGAAGAGGTTTATTTGGCTTACAGTTCTTAGAGGTTTCAGTCTATAATCAGCTGGCTCCGAGACAGGGATAACAAATAGGTTTCACAGGGGAAAAACAGCATGGTGTCACAAGGCAAGAGAGGCTGTTCCTGAGGCCACATGGTAGCAATGGCAACAAGAGAGAGACTTTTCTGAGTCTTTTGGTCTCTTTTATCGCATTCAGACTTGTAGGATTAAGGTGGTGTGAAACCTCTCAACATTTTTTGTAGTGGTTTAGTAATCACAGGCCCTTAATCCCAGGATCACACATTCTAGATGACTTGAGGTTTTGAGGGGGCATCCAGATCCAAACCATAACAGTGGGTCTTAGTAAAAATGTTCAGTCACACCCAGAACTATGCTAAACCAATCAGTGGGACATTTCTTATTCAAGTTGACATAATGGTTAACTGTCACAGTGTTTTATAATACTGCTTATTGATATATATAAAAACCTGGCTCTTGATTAATACACCTAAAAAGTTGTCTTAAATTTCTTTGAGGACATTTTATAATGTTACTATTTTTTACATACTGTTTTTGAACTGAAGAAGCTCTTGATAACTTGGGTAGATAGTACTTGAAGAACTTTCTCCTATTTGTTATACACATAAAATGTTTTTTTTTTTAATTTTTGAAGTTGCAGAATAATAAATGTCTGTTAAAGCTAACAAATAAAACAAAAATCACATAGGATGCAGGCATGGTGATACATGTTTATAGTCCTAGCTGCTTGGGAGGCTGAAGT
Source organism: Thryonomys swinderianus (assembly GCA_004025085.1). Taxonomy (NCBI): domain Eukaryota; kingdom Metazoa; phylum Chordata; class Mammalia; order Rodentia; family Thryonomyidae; genus Thryonomys; species Thryonomys swinderianus. Next base: position 34,476 of record PVIC010003273.1, read on the forward strand.
GGAAGGATTGTGATTTGAAGACTAGTCTGAGAAACACACAGATAGCCTCTTTAATTTTCAGTACATCATCTCAGAATGATCGCTGTTAATTGCCTATATTCTCTCAGACTTAGAAAAAAATGTATCCATATTATCTGTTGTGTATATATGTGCGTATTTACAAACCAAAATAGAAAATGCTCATAAACATTAGTCTGGTGATGGTGAACCTTTTAAACCTTTCAGTGATATAAGTAGCCAGCTGTGTCATGTATTTCATAGGTTCACCCCACTAAAGTCTGTCTTAAAGGAAATAAAAATGACTGGGCTGGAGGGTTAGCTTAGTGGTTCCGGTGCCTGCCTCGCAAGCGCAAGGTCCTGAGTTCGATCCCCGGTAACCACATATAATGCTGGGCATGGAGACACGCCCACCAACAATCAACACCGCATACCACAATGCCGGACGTGGTGGCTCACGCCTGTAATGCCAGCACTCGGGAGGCAGAGACAGGAGGATTGCTGAGTTTGCGGCGGCTTGCCTGGGCACCATAGTGAGCTCAGGGCCAGCCTGAACTACAAAGCGAGACCCTGTCTCAAAAGCAAAAAAAAAAAAAAAAAAGACTATTTTGCCTGGAAATTCACATTGCTAACCTTCAATAAAGACACTTACAAATATGTATTTATTTACTTATGTATTTATTGATTGATTGTGGTATCAGGGATTGAACTCAGCACCTTGTGCTTGCCAGGAAGGTATAGTGCCACTGAACTACATCCCTGTCCCACTTAAAAGCTTTTAAAGACAAAATATTACTAGGCCAAGGATTTAGCTCAGTGGTTCCGGTGCCTGCCTGGCAAGTGCATGGTCCCTGGTTCTGTCCCTGATAACCACATACAACAATACCGGGCATGATGACTCACGCCCACCAGCAATCAGTACCACATTCGCAATGCTGGGTGTGGTGGCTCACACCTGTAATTCCAGCTTTGGGAGGCAGAGATAGGAGAATTGCTGAGTTTGAGGTTTGTCTGGGCTCCATAGTGAGCTCAGGGCCATCCTGAACTACAAAGCAAGACCTGGTCTCCCCCCCCCCCCAAAAAAAAAGTTACCCTAAAAATGTTATATGTTAATAAACTTAAGACTTTAAGAGTGAGTGTATGTTAACCAAACTTGCCACTTAGCTAAAGGTTACATGAAGATTAAAGATTATTTGAAATTCCTAAAATTGTCAATCTCATTAAAGTTTCACATTTAGTCTAATCTGTTCTATTTATACATTTTTTTCCCCATAGAATTATTTTTCCAATCCAGATATCACAATTGCCATTAGAATCACTTCTTCATCTTACCCTTTTTGGAATTTTAAATCAGAGCAGTGGAAGTTCCCCTGATTCTAATAAGCAGAGAAAGGGGCCAGAAGCTTTGGGCAGAGTTACTTTGCCACTTTTTGACTTTAAACGGTAAGTATCACTGAATTATCACCAGTAAGTTGCTGTGGACATATATGCATAACAGAACTAGCTAGAGGAAAGGATGGGAACAAGGAAAAATATGACCTCATAGAGATATTTCAGTGTGGTAAATTTCAAAGATAGATCAGGAAAAAACATTTACTCTGCTATGGTCTAAACATTGTGTGAGTGTTCAGAGGGTTATTTTCTACTCATGGTTTAGTAGAAGAGCAGCAACCAATGACTGTCATTTTTTTTTTTTTTTTTTTTTTTTTTTTCATTTTTGAGCCAGGGTCTACTTTGTAGTTCAGGCTGGCCCTGAGCTCACTATGTACCCCAGGCCAGCCTCAAACTCAGCAGTCCTCCTGCCTCTTCTCCCAGTGCTGGGATTACAGGTGTGAGCTACCACACCTGTCATTGTGTATGGTACTGATTGCTGGTGGGCATGGGTCACCACACCCAGCATTGTGGTATGTGGTTACCTGGGATGGAACTCAGGACCTTGTGCTTGCAAGGCAGATGCCAGAACCACTGAGCTAAATCCCCACCCCATTTTTTCTCTTTTTATCCCTTTCCTATACTTCTCCAGTTTCAGAAATTATAGATACACACCTTATTATCTTTGTTAATTCTCTCTACTAGACTGATCTGTCCCATTACTATCATGAGCCCCTGGTCTTCATTGTTTCTTTTTGGTACTGGGAATTTTTGGTACTGGGAATTGAATTTGGTACCTAGCACTTGTGAGGCAGGCACCAGAACCATTAGCTAAATCCCTGGCACAGACCCTTGGTCTTTAACCTCCAAAGGTCCTGTATGTGTCACAAACCTATTCTGGGATTCTTTCTCTTTAAAAGTAAAGGAATGTCTTTGGGTAGAACTTTATAAAGCTCAGAAGAATAGCCACTGAGAATAATAAGACCATCCTAAAGAGAAAATAAATTAAGTTTTACATATGTTATATGCAGTACATTGGAATGGTCTGCAGACTGATGATGTATGTGAGTGTGTGTAAAGTATATCTAAAGCTCCATAATCAAGAAGCCTATATAACTGCTTTATAATGATACATTCACTATAATAACAAATAGCCCTGTTAGTATGTGCTCAGTTGTCTCCATTATACACATCCATATATTCCCCCACAAAAAGTCTGTGAGGAGGATACTGTCCTGTTTTACAGAGGGCGAAAACAAAGTCAGAGTTTAAGTGCCATGCTCTTTAGTGCTTATGTAGTAATTTAAATTTCTTTTCTTTTTTGGTACTGGGGATTAAACTTAGGCCCTTATGCTTCCAATGTAGGCACAGTACTACTTGAGCTAAATCCCCAGCAGTAATTTAAATTTCGATGAGGAAGTCTGACTCCAGGGTCTCTTATATATTATCCTATGCTAACATTCTTAGACTACTGTGTAACTTTTTTTGTGTTACAGAATGTTATCTTTTGAAACATTTCATGGGACAATTTGGAAAATGGTTTAATGGTAAATTATTTTTTAAAAGCATTTAAGAATTTATTCTTTCAAAGAACCAGGTCTTTGATTCGTTGAAAAAAAATTTTTTTTTTTTAAATATCATTCTCGGGCCGGAGGGTTAGCTCAGTGGTTCCAGCACCTGCCTCACAAGCGCAAGGTCCTGAGTTCGATCCCTGGTAACCACATATGATGCTGGGCGTGGAGACTCACACCCACCAACAATCAACACCGCATACCACAGCGCCAGGCGTGGTGGCTCATGCCTGTAATCCCAGCACTCGGGAGGCAGAGACAGGAGGATTGTTAAATTCGAGGCTTGCCTGGGCTCCATAGTGAGCTCAGGACCAGCCTGAACTACAAAGCGAGACCCTGTCTCAAAAAAAAAAAAAAAAAAAATCATTCTCTTAGTCTTAATTGCATTGATTTCTGCTCTGATCCTTATAGTTTCTTCTCTTGTACTAGGTTAGAGTTTGTCTTGCTTTTCTTTTTCTAGAAGTTTAAAGTTTAGGATTAGGTTGTTTATTTGAGCTTGTGCTGTTTTCCTACTATGAGCATTCACTGCTATGAATTTCCCTTGTAGAACTGCTCTTGATTTGTCCCATAGATTTGTCCCCTGTATGTTGTACTGGCATTATCATTTAATTGTAGAAACTCTATAGTTTTTTCTTTAATTTTCTCTGTGACCCATTATTGCTCAGGAAGGTGTTAATTCAGTTTCTATCTATCTGTGAAGTCCTTGTGGTTTCTTTGGTTATCGATCTCCAATTTCATTTCACTATGGTCTGACAGGATACAGGGGATATCTTCAATTCCTTTTCATTTACTGAAACATGTTCTGTGAGTGAACATGTCATCTGTTTTGGAGAATGACCCATGTACAGCTGACAAGAATGTATATGCTAATTTTGTAGATCCCTGGCAGTGAACAGTAGAGTAGCTGGATAAAGCTTCTACACTCAAAAATCAGTAGCTTTCTTGCCACTGAGAGAGAAATTGAGGAAACAGTTCCTTTCACAATAGCATCCAAAAGAATAAAATATCTAGGGGTCAGCCTAATGAAGGAAGTAAAAGACCTTTACTTTGGAAACTACAACATTCTGAAAAAAGAGATCAGAGAATATTCCAGAAAATGGAAAGATATCCCTCAGTAGGAAGATCCAGTATTGTCCAGATGGCCATTATTCCAAACTGCTACATAGACTCAGTGAAATCCCAATTGAAATCCAAAAGTATATTTCACAGAACTATAGAAAATAACCTAAAAATTCATTTGGGACCAGAAGAGAAGAACTAGAATAGCAAAAGCAATTCTAGGCAACAATGACATGGCAGGGGCTATACAGTCCCCAACCTGAAACTATAAAATGCCATTATAGGGCTGGAGGGTTAGCTCAGTGGTTCCGGCGCCTGCCTCACAAGTGCAAGGTCCTGAGTTCAATCCCCGGTGGTCACATACAATGAGACTCACGTCCACCAGCAATCAATACCACATACCACAGTGCTGGGCGTGGTGGCTCATGCCTGTCATCCCAGCACTCGGGAGGCAGAGACAGGAGGATTGCTGAGTTCAGGGCTTGCCTGGGCTCCATAGTGAGCTGAGAGCCAGCCTGAACTACAAAGTGAGACCCTGTCTCAAAAAAACAAAACAACAAAAACCAAGCCATTAAAATAAAAACACCATGGTACTGGCAGAGAAACAGACTTGAGAGTATTCAGCCACTTCATCTTTGGCAAAGATGTCAAACACTTTCAGTGGAAGAAAGATGGCCTTTTTAATAAATGGTCCTGGAAAACTGGGTTTCATTCTGCCGAAGATTAAAGGTAGACCTATATATTTCACCATACATTAAACTGAAATATAAATATTAAAACAGAAATACCAAACCTGCTGGAAGATAGGTTAGGTACAACTCTTGAAAACATTATGAACAAAATTTCAGTAGCACAGGAACTAGCACAAAAAATCAACAACTGAGATCTCATCTTAGAGAAACCACCGACAGGGAAAAGGTGTCGGCAAAAAAATTTTTACTAGCTGTTCCTCAGGCAAAAGTCCACTATCTAGAATATATAAAGAACTTTAAAAAATCAGATCCCTCAGATTTAGAGACCCTATTGAACAATGGGCATCTGAAACGAACAGACATTTTTCAGATGAAGTGAAAGCAGTAAAGAAACATGAAAGAGTGTTCAGTATCACTGATCATTAGAGAGATGCAAATGAAAACACTGAGATTCTAGCCCGCTCCAGAAGAATGATTGCTATCAAGAAATCAACCAGTAACAAATGGTGTCAGGGTTGCAGGGAGAAAGGTATCTTTCTCTACTCTTGATGGGAATGTAGACTGGTACAACCACTGTGGAAATCAGTGTGGAGAGTCCTCAAAAAACTAGGGTTAGAGGTCCCATTTGACCCTGCTATTTCCCTGAATTAAAGGTCTTATACCACAGTGACACATGTGCAGCCCTGTGTATAGCAGCAGTTTTTAATAACTACATCTTAGAAACAGCCCAAATCCACATCAACCAGAAACTGGATGAAGATGTTGTTTTTATTTATTATTATTATTTTTGTTTGTTTAGTTTTTGAGTCAGGGTCCCACTTTGTAGTTCATGCTGACCCTGAGCTCACTGTGTAGCCCAGGCTAGCCTCAACCTCAACGGCATTTCTTCTGCTCTGTCTCCCAAACACTGGGATTGTAGATGTGAGCCACCATGCCCAGCAGTGTTGTTGTTGTTGTTGTTGTTTTTTAAATAAAATGCAGTACTACTCAGCCATAAAGAAAGATAAACTTGAGACATTTGTAGCTAAATGGATGCACATTTGAGGCCATACTCATAAGTGAAGTAAATAGGACATACATGTTTAAATACTAAATTGTTTCCTGGTATGAGAAATTGAAGGTATAATCAAGGGTCTAAAGCTATAATAGATATGAAATAGGAAGAAAATGTTTACAGGGGAACTGAGGGGAGAGAGCCAGGGAAAGGAATGAAGGGAAAGAAAAAATTTGAAGGTAAGAGGGTTAAAAAAAACCTTATGTGGGGGAAGGTATGAATGGAGGGCGTGAAAATGGAAAAAATATGAGTCAAGATACACATGTATAGATACAAATTCTCAGTAATGTGATTATATGTACTACCCAAAATGTACCAATAAACTCAAAATTTAAAATTTAAAAAATTTGGGCCAGATATTTAGCTCAGTGGTTCCGGTGCCTGCCTCACAAGCACAAGGCCCTGAGTTTGATCCCGGTAACCACATACAGTGGTGGGCGTGGTGACACGCCCACCAGCAATCAATACCACATACCACAGTGCCAGGCATGGTGGTTCAAGCCTGTAATCCCAGCACTTGGGAGGCAGAGACAGAAGGATTGCTGAGTTTGAGGCTTGCCTGAGCTACATAGTGAGTTCAGGGCTAGCCTGAACTGCAAAGCAAGACCTTGTCTCAAAAAAAAAAATTTAAAAATTTAAGAATGAAAATATTCTGTCAATCTATTTCTTCCTTTGCCTCCTCAAATACCAATGAAGTAAATCCTTGGCTGTTAGACTTAAATAGTTTGCATCCAGCACTCTTGAAAATAGGTAGTTTAAGGTTTCAGGCTGCTAAATGGTGCAATACTTGTAGGTAATATCAGAACCGCATTCAAGAAGCAGAAACTGGCAGGCTTGGTGGCACATGCCATTACTCCCAGCACTTGGGAGGTTGAGGCAGGAGGATCACTGAGTGTGAGACCCAAGGCCTGCCTGAGCTGCATAATTTCTGTTCACGATGTAACCAGCATACACCCTGAGGTGAAAAGCAAGTGCTTCCAAGACCTGTCAGTCAACCTCAGTACAAATTAAATTTTAACTCTTTCTGAAAACTATTATCTAAATAAAATTAAACATTTAACTTGCTTTCCCTTTATATGAGGGGCACCAAATTTTGATGTGAAAAGTTTTTACAAAAAGTTTAGCTAATAGTTACAGAAAGAATGATGAATTAAGAGTATTACTTTTCTTCATCCCCTACTGACATCATACATTTAAGACAAAGTTTCTCAGTCTCAGCACTATAGACAAATTTGGTCAGACAAAATTTCTTTTTTTTTTTAGCAAGATCCTTTGTAGGAGGCTGTTGGTGTGCAATCTAGGATTTTTGGAGTACCACTGGCTTCTACCCACTAGAGTCCTTAGTGTTCTCCCAGTTGACAGCTAAAAATGTCTAGTGGGAACAGTAACTTTTTTTTTTTTTTTTTTGAGACAAGGTCTCGCTTTGTAGTTCCGGCTAGCTCTGAGCTTACTATGTTGCCCAGGCAAGTCTCGAACTCAGCAATCCTCCTGTCTCTGCCTCCTGAGTGCTGGGATTACAGGCGTGAGCCACCACGCCCGGCAAGGGAACAGTAATTTTTGGTTGAGAAGTATTGATCTAAGCAGTGATCATCAATATCTGAAAATTCTAGGCCTTTGTGGAACTTTATAGTGGATGGTTTACTGACAGCCCAGCAACAAACTGATGAAGCTTAATATAACAGAGAGAAGTAGCACAGTTTGTGCCTTTTTGGTTGATGTTGTAGAAACTAATATACAGTACTACATGTTAAATATTCTTGTCAAAGATATGTACAGATACAAATTAAACTGTAATCAAATGAAGACTGTAGATCTAATTACATTCATGAGCCCCCTACTTGTTTTTATAAATACAGTTTTGTTAGAATGTAGCACACATACTCATTTATGTATTGCTCGTAGCTATTTTGGATTATAATAGCCAAGTCCTTTGCAGCAGAGAATGAGTAACTCACAAGGTCCAAACTATTTACTGCCTGCCTCTTTACAGTGGAAGTTTGCAGACGAGGGCATAGATACAACTTCCTATTTCTGATGATCAGTCCTCTGGGACTAGTTGTTACAAATTTTCTTGGCATGCAGTTTTTGTTCTAACGGTGGAAGTCAGGATGCAGTTCTGTAATCTAAATTTCCACTTTGAGGTATATCCCTTTATAGAAAAATCTAGAAAGACTATCCTTCCTGTTTTATAAAAGTTGTTTTAAGGGCAGATCTTTACCCTTTTTATGTTCTGTCTTCATACCATTCGTCACAAAATGTATTTTTTCTTTCTCCTCTTTGTCCTTCCTCATAATTCAGTATGTTCATCCAATGTCACAGTACAATATGGGGAATAACTCCTCATCTGTTCTTAAAGATGATATTCTTTTTATAAAACAGCAAATGGAATACTAATATTTCAAACTGCTATGTGTTACAAGTTTTGGATTTTAAAGGAAGTCACAATATTCTTTTTACATTCGTGAAGCTTTTTAACCTGTGGAACTAAACTTCTGTATCTTTGGACTTCATCACATATAAATCCTAGTCCTGGAATGGTCCCCAAAAAAGGATGTGTCATGGAAAGAATAGTGCTACAGGTAAGGTATTTCTTGGCATATGGAGAGGTTTAAATTTAAAATCCTTTACAAAAAGTGTATGCGTACACCATTATTTGGGTTATTTTTAACTGAGCTTTTCATTCCAGAATCTGTCTTGAATGCCACAAAACCATTTCCAGTTTCTGAAAGACTGTAGAATATGCATTTTTAATAAACAGGGTGTGGTGGCACATGCCTGTACTACGGGCTGCTGTGGAAGCTGAGGCAGGAAGATCACAATTTTGAGGCCATTCTGGTCAATTTAATCAAGACTTTGTCTCAAAATAAATAATTTAAAGCACAGGATATGTGGTTTAGTAGTAGAGTGTCCCTGGATTTAATCCTCAGTACTGAAAGAAAAATAGCATTGTACCCATGCCAGAGATGCATACGTAATATATGTGGTATTGAGAATTACCAACTATTTGTAATCACCATCAACAAAAGCACAAGAAATACTAATTTAATATTCAGTGTAAATACACTCTCATTGTTAAGAAGAAAATCAGTTTTCTTAAACTAATGTGGCAGATATTTCACCTTTAATTTGGCCAATTTTTGTTGAATTTTTAAGGTTGATTTTCCTTCTCCTACATTTGATATTATTTATACAAGTCCTCAAATTGACAGAAGCATTATACAGCAATACAACTTAGAAACACTGGAGAATGATATTAAAGATAAACTTATTGATATTCTTCACAGAGACTCATCACTTGGGTATGCTTTGTTTATTCTTTTTTTGCCTATGTATTACCTACAATGTGAAGCTCAAGTTAAGAGCTTATATTAAATGCCTTTATTTACTTCATGAATTAGCAGTGTTCTTAGTGAGGAAAAGGTTTTATTTAACTTAATTTTTAAAAATTATATTTTGGGTTGGGGATTCTGCTGAAGCGATACCACATGTACACAAGGCCCTGCAAGTCCCTGGTATATAATCAATTAATCAATACATGCATACATCCATTAAAAATGTATTAAAAGCCTTTATAGGGAATGGAGGAGTCACTCAAATGTAGATCACTTTCCTAGCAAGTGCCAAGCACTAGATTCAAGCCTTAACATCACTAAACAAATAAATGAAAGCAGTCTTTTAAGAAGGAAATATATACAGGTCAAACTTTTTACTTGATCAAAAGGCAAACAGACTGGGAAATATAACTGATGAATAGTGGATTAATTTCCTTAGTCTATAAGGAACTTTTTCACATCAGTAAGATACTAATCAATTGGGCTGGAGATATAGCTCAGTGGTTCTGGCACCTGCTTAGCAAGCACAAGTTCCCTGGTTTGATCCCCGGTAACCACATACAACAATACCAGGCGTGGTAACTCATGTCTGTAATCCCAGCACTCAGGAAGCAGAGGCAGGAGGATTGCTGTGAGTTTGAGGCTTGCCTGGGCTACATAGTGAGCTCAGAGGTAGCCTGAACTACAAAGCAAGACCCTGTCTCAAAAAAAAAAAAGATGATCAATTAACTTAGTACTAAAGGAGAGCATGCATAGATGGAAAACATTGCCTTTTGAACATTTGAAAAAATTCCCAATCTTTCAAGGAAGAGTAAATTAGTGCCAGATATTAAGCTAAATCAGATCAGCAAAACTATAATGCTTCATCCTATAAAGAGTTGATGGTTCAAAAAAAGATGCGAATTACATAAAAACCATACCCTTTTGGAGAGGAGTTTGTCAAATTATGTAAGTTACAACTGTGTATATTGTGCGTCCCAGCAATACTTCTTCCATTTATATTTCATAGAGAAAACCCTTATATATATTGAGGATAAGAATGTTCATTACATGGGCCGGAGATTTAGCTCAGTGGTTCCGGTGCCTGCCTTGCAAGCGCAAGGTCCTGAGTTTGATCCCTGGTAACCACATAAAATGCTGGGCGTGGAGACACGCCCACCAACAATCAACACCGCATACTACAATGCGGGACGCGGTGGCTCACGCCTGTAATCCCAGCACTCGGGAGGCAGGGACAGGAGGATTGCTGAGTTCGCGGCAGCTTGCCTGGGCACCATAGTGAGCTCAGGGCCAGCCTGAACTACAAAGCGAGACCCTGTCTCAAAAAGCAAAAAAAAAAAAAAAAAAAAAAAAAGTTCATTACAATATTTAGATCACTAAAAAGCTAATCAAAAAAGTATCAATAACAGTTAAATTATTCAGAGGTGACCTTCAACTATTTAGAATGAAGTTAAATCTATATGTACTAATATATAAGATATGTTAAATGAAATCCAAGAGATGAATCGTGCATATAGTGTTATTGTTAACAGAAATGAAAAATTGAAGACCTAAAAATAACATATATGCTTTTCTATGAATAGACTATCTCTGGAAGCATACATATGCTTAGATGATGGGGAGTTGGAGAAAGACTTTACTGTTCATCTTGTGCAATATATGAGGTGTTTTTCAGTTCACCATATGACATACATATGTTTTCATATGTGAATTACATGATAAAAACTAATGAGGTACTAAATCATGGAATATTTTATTCATTAAGTTTAAAGCAGGATATCTAGAGAAAGTCATTATTTTGATTATTTAACTTTATAATCATTTTCTAAAATTTTATACTAGCTGCCAGGTATAGTAACACATATCTAAAATTCTAGCACTGTGGGAGTCTGTGAGAAGAAGATCATAAATTTGAATGAACCCAGTCTAGGCAACTAAGCAACTTAGTGAGACCCTGTCTCTAACATAAAAAGGAAAAGACAAAAGGAAGGGGTCGGTCAAGAAACATAGATCAGTGCCAAGGCCGTGGGTTCAATTTACAGTATCACCACCACCCTCAAAAAAGTGGTAATAGCATTTGTTTTCTACATGACATTTGACTTTACTTGCATGAAATGGATGAAATCCTTGCAAACTCTTGGGTGAGATATGCATATTCAATTCTGGTTTGTAGTGCATGGAATCTGGTTTGAGCTCAATAAATTTCTATTGTACAGAATTATCCTTTGTTCTTGTGAATGAATGTTCTTTTATCAAGGCAAAATGATTTCTTTCCATGCCCAAATCAGGGTAATGATGTTTACTGTTACTGCATTTTTCCATCCTAAATCAGTATTAATGTTTTCACCAAGAAGTGAATATTCTTTCTGTTTTTAACCATTGAAGTTATAACTATGTTGTTACAATGTTAATGAGAAATAACTTAATTCTATTATTAATGCAGGCTTTCCAAAGAAGATAAAGCCTTTTTGTGGGAGAAACGTTATTATTGCTTTAAACACCCAAATTGTCTTCCTAAAATACTAGCAAGTGCCCCAAACTGGAAATGGGTTAATCTTGCCAAAACCTACTCATTGCTTCACCAGTGGCCTCCATTGTATCCACTGGCTGCTCTAGAGCTTCTTGATTCAAAGTAAGACATATATATCATTTGCTTTGTTTCATTGTCAGTCTTTTCTGTAAGTAAGGTATTATGTTGTAGAAGTTCTTCCCTTTTACTATAATAGATATTTAAAATAATATATGATACATTTTATATATAATATAAATGTGTAAATGTACATTTATACAAGTCTTTTGCATTGAAATTAAAAAGCCTTTATTTTCATATAAAACTAAGAGTAGATTATAGATTTTGAATTTTATTGTACATTTCATTGTGGGCAAAAATTAATTTTTACAAACTAATAATCCCAAAATTGAATCGATATAGTACAGTAAGCTTTTCTTCCTGCAAAAAGAAGCAATATATTACTTTAAGGAATTGAGATTATATTTCTAGGAAATATGGCTTCATTAGAAAGAAATCACTGTGAAATCCTAATGTTCTGGTATTCTAGATTTGCTGATCAGGAAGTGAGAGCCCTAGCTGTGACCTGGATTGAGGCCATTAGTGATGATGAGCTAACAGATCTCCTTCCACAGTTTGTGCAAGTGAGTTTTGTACTAGTAACCTTAGTCCTGGTATTTACAAGTCAGGAATGTAGTAAGGGATCACCTTTCTGTTTTGATTAAAACTAGTTTTGTAATATGGTAGTGTTAAGGGACATTACATGTGGATTTAGTATGTATGATTTTTATTTTATAGTTCACTTTAATACTGTATATTTGTACTGGAATTTTTAATTCTTAGAGTTTAAAAACAAACTGGACTTGAATTTTTCCTAGATTTTTCTTAACTGGCTAGTGAAACATTGTTAATAAATATTATTCCTAAGTCCAGTTTGTGTTTTATTTCATCACTTTATCTCTGTAATAATTAACCTGTTTCTTTTTTTTTTTTTTTTTTTTTTTTTTTTTATATTTTTTTTTTTTTTTTTTTTTTTTTTTTTTTTTTTTTTAGACAGAGTCTCACTTTGTAGTTTAGGCTGGCCCTGAGCTTACTATGTAGCCCAGGCAAGCCCTGAACTCAGCAATCCTCCTGCCTCAGCCTCCCCAGTGCTGGGATTACAGGTGTGAGCCACCATGCCCAGCACTGTGGAATGTGGTACTGATTGCTGGTGGGTGTGAGTCACCAAACCTGGTATTGTATGTTACCGGATCGAACCAGGGACCTTGTGCTTGCTAGGCAGGCGCTGGAACCACTGAGCTAAATCTCCGGCCCCTCTTTTGATAATTTTATTTGAATATCTTAGCATGAATTGGACCAATACTAATTATTTCTTTATACATAGGCTTTGAAATACGAAATTTACTTGAACAGTTCATTAGTGCACTTCCTTCTGTCCAGGGCATTGGGAAATATCCAGATAGCACACAATTTATATTGGTAAGTGTTCAACTTTATTAAGTACCTTATTTCCATTCCTAGTATTCTTGTGATGACACTCTGTTAAGTCTAAGTGGTGTGTCCAGACTACTTACTGTGGATACTGGATGTTTTGTTGAATAATTAAAGAAGCAGATTTTTATGTCTTTAGAAATAAAACCAAAAGTGACAAAACCTTCTCTTGCAAAATACTTGGTATGTTATAACACTATATTAGGAAATGAGTTTTTACGTGCTTATGAACTTAAAATAAATTTTTAATTACAAAGTATAGAACTTCTTAGGTTTATTTTTGAATGAAGTTCATCCATTTCTCAGAAGTGACTGACATATATATATATATATTTTGTTAGGCTTCTCAAAGATGCCCTGTATGATACCCAGTTTGGTACCCGATATGAACATGTGTTGGGTGCTCTCCTCTCAATAGGAGGAAAAAGACTCAGAGAAGAACTTTCTAAGCAGATGAAATTTGTACAACTATTAGGAGGAGTAGCAGAAAAAGTAAAGCAGGCTAGTGGATCAGCCAGACAGGTATGTGGCCATGAAAAGAGAGAAATGTGTTTCGATGTTAGAAAATCTTTCTAGTGCTAACAAGTTTTTTCCTCTCTATCAATAGACTCCCACTAGAACTCTAACTACACCTGTGCCATTTGGGGAAAGTAAAATTTAAAGGTTGTTTAAAATATATAGGAAAAGATTTCATAAGCTAACTCATAAAGTCAATCATATATCCATTACCCTCATCCTGTAATGAACCTAGAGCCTTTGCATTGGGTTCAAACCTAAGGTCGTCCTGCCTCAGCTTCCTAGAGTGGTCAGATTTTAGAGATGGTTCGGATTTTTGTTTGAACACCTGTTTTCAGTTTAAGAATGATTGCTGGACCGGAGATTTAGCTCAGTGGTTCCAGCGCCTGTCTAGCAAGTGCAAGGTCCCTGGTTCAATCCCCGGTAATCACATAGAACAATACCAGGTGTTGCTGTCTAAACAGCAATCAGCACCACATACCACAGTGCTGGCCATCTTGGCTCATACCTGTAATCCCAGCATTTGAGAGGCAGAGGCAGGAGGATTACTGAGTTGGAGATTTGCCTGGGATCCATCGTGAGCTCAGGGCCAGCCTGAACTACAAAGCAAAATCCTATCTCAAAATAAAGAATGAATTGCTGAGTCATATAGTAATTCTATTGAAGTTACTGAACTATTGTGTATAGTAGCTATACCATTTACTTTCCTGCTAGCAATACAGAAGAGCTCTAATTTCTCCATATCCTTACCAACATATGTTATTTTCCACTGTGTAGCCTAGGCAAGCTTCGACCTCAGCAATCCTCCTGTCTCTGCCTCCAAGTGCTGGGATTACAGGCATGAGCCACCACACCTGGCACTGTGGTATGTGGTATTGATTGTTGGTGGGCATGAGTCTCCACGCCCAGCATTGTATGTGGTTTCCAGGGATCAAACTCAGGTAGGACCTTGCACTTGCGAGGCAGGGGCCAGAACCACTGAGCTAATCCTCCGGCCTGGTGTTAAAAATTTTTATATAAGTATCTGTATGTATTTTACTATATTTGTAAGTATTTTGCATTCTAGAGATTGAGTCCAGGGTTTCATGCATTCTGTGCAAGTGTTCTACCACTGAGCAGTATCCCCAGTCCTTTTAATTTTCTGTATTTATTTTGAGGCAGGGGCTCACTGTGTGGCTCAGGTTAGGCTCATACTTGCTTTGTACCCCAGGCTAGCTCAAACTCATCAGTCTCCTGCCTCAGTCTCTTAAGTAGCTGGAATTACAGGTATGCCTAAACCACACCTAGATCAAGTTTTTCTTTGCTAGTATTTGTTTTTTAATTTTTAAAAAATTTTTAAAGTTGGGCTTTCACAGTGATACCCCATTGTCTACTCCTAGGCTTAAGCAATCCTCCCGCCTCAGCCTTTCAAGTAGCTGATAGGCAGTTCCTACAGGCAAAACAGCTGAGCCAAGAGTAATATATATTTTTAGTTATAATAATTTGTTAGATAACTCTCCAAGAAAAACTGCCTATGTATACTTTCTTTCTCCAGACTATGAAATTATTTCCCTCCATTGGATGTTGTCCTAAATTTTTATCTGGCAGATGAAAAACTGAATCTCATTTTGTTTACTTTTTATTTCTTTATAACTGTTAGTAAACTTTGACATTGTGTGTGTTGGTTGGCCATATGTGCTTTCCTCTTTGTTCATACAGCCTTTGCCCATTCCAATTTTGCTCCTGCAGTAAAAATGAACAAGTTTAGCAACAAC
>PVIC010003273.1:49921-60195 GCA_004025085.1 Thryonomys swinderianus
GACAGGGTCTCGCTTTGTAGTTCAGGCTGGCCCTGAGCTCACTATGGTGCCCAGGCAAGCCGCCGCGAACTCAGCAATCCTCCTGTCTCTGCCTCCCGAGTGCTGGGATGACAGGCATGAGCCACCACGTCCGGCATTGTGGTATGCGGTGTTGATTGTTGGTGGGCGTGTCTCCATGCCCAGCATTATATGTGGTTACCGGGGATCGAACTCAGGTCCTTGCGCTTGCAAGGCAGGCGCCGGAACCACTGAGCTAACCCTCCGGCCCCTAGCAACAACTTTTTTGACTATTTGGCAGTTGGGCATTTTATAAATTATGTCTACTGCATAATCTGATGTCTTAAAAATAGATCTTAATTTTCATTATGTATTTACAGTAATAATTTCTTTCTCTAGGTTGTCCTGCAAAGGAGTATGGAAAGAGTACAGTCCTTTTTTTTGAGAAATAAATGCCGTCTCCCTCTCAAGCCAAGTCTAGTAGCAAAAGAATTAAATATAAAGGTAACACAGTACTTAAGTTCATATTAAATTTCAAAATAATATGTAGGAAAAGGAAAATGGGCAGGTATATTTAAGGAAAATGAGGATGAAACCTCCATAGTTTGGTTATAATTATGTTTGGGAGAATGTCTGTCATTACTTTGTGTTTCAGCATACTTTCATCTAATCACTAATCCTAAAAGACCAACAGTATAAAATTATTTACTACCTTGGGTTAGGCTTACTGTGTTTCTTAAATTGGTCTTACCCTCCCTCAGTACTGGGGATTATAAATCAGGGCCTTCACATTCAGTCCTTTTTATCTTTTTTTTTTTTTTAATCTTTATCTTTTATTTTGAGACACATTCTTACTGAGTTAAGTTACCAAGGCTGGTCTTCAACTTGTGATCTTCCTGCTTCTTGCTTTTCAAAGTGTTAGGATGACAGGCATGCATCACCATGCCTAATTTAGTTTTACCATTTTAAATTAGTTTTTAGTTTCATTTAAAAATAAGATTTGATTCCTATAATGAAATTGGGCTTTTGTCAGTATTTAATTCTTCAGATAATCAGCTATTATACTGTTATAAGTAGAAGTAGAGGTCTCATCCTAGAACTGCCACACTCCACACTTGGTCTGGTTTATGGTCCATAGACACCCAGTTCCTTTCTCTAGTAGGAGCACCAGAGGATGGTTTGTGGGAAGTAGTGGCTTAAGGCATTTACAAGGCTCAAATATGAAACATTTTTGGCTTAGGTTCTAAAGTTTTTGCTTCTCTACTTATGATATATTGCTCATACATGCTATGTCTAAATTTTTTAAATGTTTTTATATTCATATTATCTGCCGTTAACATCTAAGAATCATTCATTTCTTGTGTGTTATTTCATTTAGAGTAATTCAAAGAAACAAGTAAAAGAAGAAATATCTGGGACAAAAATTCATTAATTCATTTTATTTGTGTTGTCGTTTTTTCTAATATTTAAATGTATTTGCAGTCATGTTCCTTCTTTAGTTCTAATGCCGTACCCCTAAAAGTCACCATGGTGAATGCTGATCCTATGGGGGAAGAAATTAATGTCATGTTTAAGGTGAGCAAAATAGGGTTACTTCTGTATTCTCAGACTGATCTTTAATTCCTGGGCTCAAGATACTCTTGCCTCAGCTTCCCCAGTACCTGGGATTACAGATATGTGCCACCATATCTGGCTATACTTGCTTTCTTCTAAAAAATGACAATTAAAAAAGTGGGGTTTTATAAATCTAATTCCTTTTCTAAAATTACAAGGCAATTTTTAATACTTTATGAACATTATCATTGACATAAACTGTTTCCAAACAGATTTGAGAACAAATGCAAATATGGTATAGAGCTGACACTGATTGAGCCATATCATAACGCTAGGCAGTGCCTACATTGTAGACTGTGACACAAATGGCAGCCCCTAGAGATATGCAGTGCAAAATGGCACAATCCTGATCACTGGTGCTGTTTTCAGAAATAAATGGATCACTTGTAGAGAACAGTGGGTTTGGAGTATGGCAGAGTCATCGCTTACCTTTTATAATTCTGTGTTGTGATCATAATTTACCTACTTTGAAGAAAGAATGGAGATTTTTTTTTTTTACTTCACTAGGAAATGGAGTTCACAAGTATGCATAAACTTCCACCTTTTAATAATACCCCCCAAGAAAAGGATGGAGATTTTTTAAATTAATTTGTTAAGTGGAGATTCATAATATCTTGTATCCAGTCACCTTAGATATCATTTTAGCAAGTTCCCCATACATTTAGGTTTGGTTGGGACTCCATATTTGGTCTTACTGTTTTAAATATAGAAATTTTATTTGTTAAGTCACGACTTTTCTTTTGTCATTATTTTAACTTGTTGCAGATGTATCAGTCATTGTGCTTTAAAATTATTTTGTCCAGTTTAAAGGAATGATAAGCTTACTGGGGCTCCAGTTAGACTTTTTTTCCCTGCCAGTATTGAGGATAGAACCCAGCACCTTTGTAGAGCTACATCCTTCAGCCCCCCCTTTTTTTTTTT
The DNA here is from genome assembly GCA_004025085.1 of Thryonomys swinderianus. NCBI lineage: Eukaryota > Metazoa > Chordata > Mammalia > Rodentia > Thryonomyidae > Thryonomys > Thryonomys swinderianus. The sequence continues at coordinate 52,454 of PVIC010003273.1, forward strand.
TTTTGGACAGGGTCTCACTTTGTAGTTCAGGCTGGCCCCTGAGCTCATTATGTAGCTCAGGCAAGCCTCGAACTCAGCAATCCTCCTGCTTCTGCCTCCCAAGTGCTGGGATTACAGGTTTGAGCCACCCAGCCAGGCATTTGTGTTATGTGGTACTGATTGCCAGTGGGCATGAGCCACCATGCCTACTATTGTTGTATGTAGTTACCGGATTGAACCAGGGACCTTGTGCTTGCTAGGCAGGTGCTGGAACCACTGAGCTAAATCTTTGCCCCCCCGCAGCCCACTTTTGAGGTAGGATCTTACTGAGTTGCCCAGGCTACGCTCAAATTTGTGATCTTTCTACCTCAACTGGGCTCCAGAAACCTAATTCATGTTCACAGGCCTAACTTTTAAGGAGCTTTTTATTTTTAAATAATTGTATCCTCATAGGCAGGCATAACAAATTACTCAGGAAGGTCTAGGGATTTAGCTCAGTGGCTGCGTGCCTGTCTGGCTAGTGTAAGTCCCGAAGTTCAATTCCTGTTACCAAAAAAAAAAAAAAAAAAAAAGATTCTGAGAAGCCTATGACTCCTTTACCTAGTTTCCCTCAATGATAACATCTTTTATTGTTTTTTTTTTTTGAGACAGGGTCTCACTTTGTAGTTCAGGCTGACCCTGAGCTCACTATGGAGCTAAGGCAATCCTCTGTCTCTGCCTCTCAAATGCTGGGATTACAGGTGTGAGCTACCACGCCCTGCACTGTGGTATGTGGTATTGATTGCTGGTGGGCGTGAATCACCATGCCCATTATTTTTGTAAATGGTTACTGGGATCAAACTCAGAACCATGCTCTTGCAAGGGAGGTGCTGGAACCACTGAGCTAAATCTCCAGCCCAATGATAACATCTTATATGATTATAGTACAGTATCACAATCAGAATATTAGCATTGATACAGTTAAAACACAGATCACCAAAAAGATTCCTAGGTAGGACTCAAAAACATAAGTGTAGGTAAACATTTCATGAATAAAACCCTGATTCCACAGAAAATACTACAAAGAATCAAACACAGGGATCTCTTCTTATTGAAAGGCTTTTATAAAGCAAAAGAAACCTCTTAACAATGTGAAGAGACAACTCATGTGTGGTGAAAAAGTTTTGCCAGGATATTCCTTAAAATACTAATGTCTTAGAATAAATAAAAAACTCCCCCTCCAAATTTAAAAACTCAATCCAAGAATAGACATCTGAAATTGACACTACTCAGATGAAGTATAAATGGCAATTTTTAAAAAAAATACTGAACATCACTGATCATTCAAGGGATGCAAATTAAAACAACACTAAAATTCTATCCTATTCCAGAAAGAATGGCTCTTGTCAAGAAATCTACCAATAACAAATGCTGCCAGGGTCGGAGATTTAGCTGAGTGGTTCCAGTGCCTGCCTAGCAAGTGCAAGATCCCTGGGTCATCCCTGGTAACCACATATAACCATACCGGACATGGTGACTCCCAGCAGCAATCAGTACCACATACCACAGTGTTGGGTGTGGTGGCTCACGCCTGACATCCCAGCACTCCGGCAGAGGCAGGAGGATTGCTGAGTTGGAGGCTTCCTGGGCTACCTAGTGGGCCAGTTTGAACTACAAAGTGAGACCCTGTCTCAAAAAAAAAAAAAACCATAAAAACAAAAATAAAACAGAAAAACAAATGCTGCCTGGGTTGTGGAGGATAAGGAACCCTTTGGCAAAAGTATAAACTGGTGCAACCACTATGGAAATCAGTTTGGAGACTTGAAAAAACTGGAGGTTCCATTTGACCCAGTTATTCCCCTTCTTGGTATCTTCCCAAAAGAACAGCATCATGCTACAGTGATGTCTATAATGGCACAGTTTGTAATAGCTAACTCTTGAAAACAACCTTGGAAAAAAATACCAATGAATGGATTAAAATGTTTTTTTCTGCAGTGGAGTACTACTCTGCTCTAAAGGAGAAATTCAAGACTTCTAGCTAAAGGAATGCACCTTGAGACCAGTCTCTTAAGGAAGATAAATTGTATACCCGTGTTTAAATACTACAGTGTTTCCATTGTGTGAGAAACTGGAAATGGAGATAGAGACCAAAATGTATAGTAGATGTTGTGAAATAGGAAGAAAATGTTCAAATGAGAAGGGGAATAGAAAAGAAAGAAAGGGAAAAGGAAAGAAGAGACAAGGAAAAAAAGAGAAGGAAAAAAGGAAACAGGGCTTTTGTAAAGGAAGGGAAGAGGGGTCAAAAGGAGAGGAGGAGGATGATGAAAAAGGAATCAAGATATATCAGATTGGGCTGGGGAAATAGCTCAGTGGTGCTAGGCCTACCTCTTAAGCGCAGGGTCTTAAGTTCAATGTCCTATGGAGGGGATATGTATCATGTACAGGTACATGTTCCCTATGATGAATATCTAAAATGTATCAATAAATGTTTTGCTTCCAGAAAAATGATGCAAAGTACTATGAGAACACAAAAATTTAATTTTTTTTTTTGAGACAGGATCTTGCCAAAGTTTAGGCTGGCCCTGAGCTCACTATGTAGCCCAGGCAAGCCTCAAACTCGGCAATCCTCCTGTCTCTGCTTCCTGAGTGCTGGGATTACAGGTGTGAGCCACCATGCCTGGCTAAAATTGAATTTTTAATGTAATCAATGAAATTAATGTAAAGAAGATCCTTCTGTTGCCCCTTTTTTCCATAATATTGTATAATTCATATACTGTAAACTGTACTGCACCAGAAACTGAGATAGTAGGTTAAATGGCTTTCTCTAGAATGCTGCATAGAAAAAAAGCAGATCTGTTTATCTTGTTATTTCCTTAATTTCAAGGTTGGTGAAGATCTTAGGCAAGATATGTTGGCTTTGCAGATGATAAAGATTATGGATAAGATCTGGCTTAAAGAAGGCCTTGATTTGAGGATGGTAATTTTTAAATGTCTCTCAACTGGCAGAGATCGAGGTAAGTCTGTTCCCTATTTCTTGGTACCTCACTTTTAAAACTTTGTGGGAGTTCAGTGTATACTTACCTGAAAGATCCAAATGCACATACATTTTGGTTTTAGTTGTTTCTTGTTTAATTAATCACTGTCCTTCTGCGGTGCTTGCGATCTTGCACCCAGGACGTTGTGTGGTAGGCAAGTGCCATACACTGAGTTGTACCCCCTTGCCCTTTTATATTGTGAAATGGGGTCTCACCAGTTTGCCCAGCCTGACCTCAATTTATAATCTTTCTGCCTCAGCTCCCCAGTACCTGGGGTTACAGGCATTCATCATGCCAGGTTTTTTGTTATTTTTATTTACTGTTACTTTATTGGTAGTTGGTTAAAATAAAATCTCTTAAAAAAAAAAAAACTCAGCCAGACATTGTAACACATGGAATACAGTCAGGAGGCTGAGACGAGAGATTGCTGCAACTTTGAGGGCAATTTGGAACACATCGTGAGTCTCCAAAAAAAAAAAAATCTCAGTCCCCAGTACTGTGAAAAAAATTCTTTTCCTCCTCTGGGAATAAGAGCTTATATAGTCAAAAATCAACTTTTGCATGTTGGGCTCTTCCAGATAAAATAATTTTAATTACCCACATTTTCTAGTTTAGCCTGCCAGGTATGACTTCTTTTGAAAATGAAAATTCCTAGATGATGTCTTATATCTTACAATGTCTTATGTATGCTGAGTAGTGGTGGCACATATTTATAATATTGTCACTTGGGAGGCTAAAGCAGGAGGAATATAAATTCAAGGCCAGCCTGGACAATTTGTGACCTATGTCATAATATAGAAAGGACTGGGAATGTAGCTCAAGGATACAGTACCTATATATTCAGTCTTTCCTACTAAAGGATAAGGGTAAAGATTGAAAGCTCTAAAATTTTTTCAAAGCTTGCTTTTGGGAGAAGTATTCACATGGCTTATTGTTTCATTGTTAAAGGCATGGTGGAACTGGTTCCTGCTTCAGATACCCTCAGGAAAATCCAAGTGGAATATGGTGTGACTGGGTCTTTTAAAGATAAACCACTGGCTGAGTGGCTAAGGAAATACAATCCCTCTGAAGAAGAATATGAAAAGGTGGTTATTCTAAATAACTGCTGAAAATGTATTACAAAGTTTTTAAGTGCATTGATTGTCCAGTTCTGATGTCTAAGTAGTCATTTAGTCTATGTCAGTAAAACGGTGTCTTTCTCTGGATAGAAAAAAATAGGGGAAAAAATGAGATTATGGATTTAATGATAAGAATATGAATATGACAAGAGTATGAATGAAACCAGTGTTAAATTACCCCCAAAATATTCTAAATACATACTTAGAGGCCAGCAAGACAGGGATTTTTTTTTTTTTTTATAACCTAGAATATGTTTTCCAAGGATCTCAGAAGAAGTGGAAATGAGTAAGAGCTGTGTCATGTGTTTAGGAAAATAAATTATGGGCCTGATGGTCTAGGCTAGAGTTTTGGCCTTAACCAGGTTCCTTAGCAGCTACAGGGCTTTGAGAAAGTTCTTTAACCGTGGTGTGCCTCAGTGACCTCTGCTATAAAATGCTATAATTTATATTATAGTATTATACAGTATATACTGTGGCTATAAAAATGATCACACAGGGCTAGGGATTTAGCTCAAGTGGTACCACGCCTACCTTGAAAGCAGAAGGGCCAGAGTTTGCTCCCTGGTTCCGCAAAAAAAAAATTATACAGTAGTATAATATTAGTACATTATTGTGCTATAAGGAATGAAATGAGTGTATATTTACACTACAGAGAGGTCACAGCATTGAGAAAAGTGGATTGGTAGGTTTTTTTCATATGGGAACATTAATTGTTTTGTATTTTAGTATTGGTTTGAATTATGTAGGAGAAATAATGGCAGAGTCTTAGTACATAGTCATATTATGATCCTATCTTGACTTGAAGAAAACTCATGATCACTTTGGTGATGTAAGTAGAGCCCAGTTTTCACAGTCATTTAGCTGCCAAATTTCCGTAACATTATTGTATCAGTTTTATACAAGTGCCACTTGTTGATTTGTATGGGAGTATTGTCTTTTGCAGAGCTTTTAGATTATAAAATCACTGCTTTTTCTTATTCCTTTGTGGTCTAGAAGAAGCAGTGCAGCAGAAGCCAATACTTGATTGTAGTAATACTGATGTGATTTTTTTTAAGTGAGTTATAGACACCAAGGAATTGCCAAATAGCATACAATAAGTACTTAATGCTTTTGGCTTTTTTATTGAGTAAGCAGTAGTAATGTCATGGAATCAAATTGATCTGAGTTTCATTTCTGGCTCTGCCATCTAACCATTGTGATCTTGGGCAAGTTACCTCTTTGTGTTTCAGTTTCCCTTACCTGTAAAGTGACAAAAGTAATGTACTTAAGACATTGATTTGTGGTGAGATTATGAGTAAGTTAATGCACACATGTTTTATATATGGTGCTAGAAGTGAGAGGGAGTATACCAGGCTTGTGATAAATGCTCTATAAAAATCTGCTATTATTGTCTTTGGTAATGATTTCTGGAGGGTGATGGAGTAAAAGTAACTATGTCGGCAAATATAGCCACATGACTACTACTCAGAAATACAGTATTTTGAGTCAGACATAAGTAGTACATGCCTATAATCTCAGCACACTGGGTGGCCAGGGCAGGAGTATCACAAGTTCAAGGCTAACCTTGATAATTTAACAACTTAGACTGTATCTTAAAAAATTTTTTTTTCTTTAAGGAATGGGTATGTAACTCAGTATGAAGGCCCTGAGTTCAATCCCTAGCACCATTACAAAAATGGAAGGGTAGTCAGGTATAGTTGGTCACACATGTAATCCCAGTGCTCAGGAGGCAGAGGCAGGAGGATTGCTGAGTTCGAGGCTTACCTGGGGTACATAGTGAGCTCAGGCCCAGCCTGAACTACAAAATGAGACTTTGCCTCAAAAAAAAAAAAAAGGACGGATAAAAAAATGCAGTATTTTGAAAATAAACTTAAGTGTACATGCTTTAGATGAAAACCCTCATTGTATACATCTTTTTGTAGCCTAATCCCTTGTGGTAAGCAGCAGAGTATGTGAGGAACAGAGTTCCCACAGACATGATGCTTTTCAGCTGTTCAGAGGCAGTTCATTCTCTGAAGCAGGGACTGACAGGATTCCCTACCTCATGAAAGACAAAACCTGGAGAGCAAGGGCAACAACTACTTTTAAGAAGAGTATTGTTAAAATATGAAAGGCTGTTACTATAACACAATTGTATGCTGTTGAGAAAATAAATAGATTATGATGGTTTACTTTGGTTTGGTTGGGTTTGGTTTAAAGACTGGGTCTCTCTATTATCCCAGGCTGTCCTTGAATTTTTGGTTAATCTCCTGCCTCAGCCTCTCAAATGCTGGGATTACAAGAATGCACCACTGTGCCCAGTGATGGTGTTTTAAAAGAGTGGTAAATTAATCTTTGTAAGGCCTGCGTACTTCAAAAATAATTTATTTCCTAAAATAATTTTGTGTCTTTATTATAGGCTTCTGAGAATTTTATCTATTCTTGTGCTGGATGCTGTGTAGCCACCTATGTTTTAGGCATTTGTGATCGACACAATGACAATATAATGCTCCGAAGTACAGGACACATGTTCCACATTGACTTTGGAAAGTTTTTGGGCCATGCACAGATGTTTGGTAGCTTTAAAAGGTACTAACAATGCTGTTATTGTTGCTAAAAGAAAGAGACATATCTTGTTTCACAGATTAATGCCCCAAACCTTGGCCTATTGACCTGCTTTTTTATATGGCTCCTTTTGAATGTAACAGGAATTTTAAAAAGCCTAACAAGATGACTTTATTCTAGTAGACAAAATGAGTGAGTGTGTGTGTAAATTTCATTGAATAGGCTACATTCATATCTCTTTCGTATTTCTTAGAAATGTTTCCATTTGTATAATAGCATGAATACAAAAATTTTACATTTGTAAGCACTATTTATCTCTTTGGTCATATAGATTTATAAATATTTTCTTGGAGAAATTGTCATATATAAGATTTTGCCAAACAATGAGGTTATTATGTGATAGCTTTCCTGGAAATGGAACTTTTTTTTAAATTTTTTTTTTTTTAAGACAGGGTCTCACTTTGTAGTTCAGGCTGGCTCTGAGCTCACTAGTAGCCCAGGAAAGCCTCAAACTCAGCAGTCCTCCTATCTCTGCCTCCCGAGTGCTGGGATTACAGGTGTGGGCCACCATGTCCGGCACTGTGGTATGTGGTATTGATTGCTGGTGGGCGTGAGTCTCCACGCCCAGCATTGTATGTGGTTACCGGGGATCAAACTCAGGACCTTGTGCTTGTGAGGCAGGCGCCGGAACCACTGAGCTTAACCCTCTGGCCCAGAAATGGGACTTTTGAGAATTAAAGAAATCAAAACTTCCCATACTAAATTTTTCTACTTAGAAATCCTACTCTGAAATTGCTCAGATAGCTTAATTTAACAGTTACATGATAGCAGTAACCCTATTTTAATATCTTCTGTTGATAATATTGTGTGTGTACTTTCATCTTAAACAGGGACCGGGCTCCATTTGTGCTTACCTCTGACATGGCATATGTCATTAATGGAGGTGAAAAGCCTACCATTCGTTTCCAGCTGTTTGTGGACCTCTGCTGCCAGGCTTACAACTTGATAAGAAAGCAAGCAAGCCTCTTTCTTAATCTCCTTTCACTGGTAATTCCATTCTTCACAACCATTTAATGAATTTTATATA
>PVIC010003274.1:0-70123 GCA_004025085.1 Thryonomys swinderianus
TTTCTGTGATGGTGCAAGAAGATCATAACGCCTTTCATCAAGCCAGAAGTGCAACCTTAGTACTGAGCTACTGTGCTCTCTTCGAACTAACCGTCTTCTCTGCCTGCTCAGACCCTGGCAGTGGCTGTGCTATGACCTTATTATGCGTCAGCTCATTGGCGAGGACAACTCTGTGGCAACTCAGCAACCACTTGGTCACTTACCCTTCTTCCTTACCAACCAGGCCCAAAATTTATTTCCGGCATGTATTAATAAAATGTTTCCAGCCTCTTTTAAAGAGATGGCCACGTAGGTGGAAGTCAACATTACTAGGTGGGACTTCGAGAAAACAGTTCTTAAAGAGGATTTACTCATTGGGCAGTCTTTCCTCTTCCTACTTAGAAGGTTAAAATAATGGTGAACGTGAGGCAACCTCGGGAGTGGAAGCCACACTGATAAAGGTGTCCCAGAGCCACCGTACAAGTTCTTTCCAGCTCAACTACAGACAGCTTTGACATGAGAAAAGAAACTCAACCGTCCGGCCAACTGTTTAGGGAGTTTCCGGTTACACAAAGGCTGCTAGACCCAGTGCGGATTGACAGAGGTTTAAATGCATGTCCCAAAATGTCGTCCTCTGACCATGACCCCCGCTTTGGAGGATTCTCTAGCGTGTAGGGCAACAGACTGGATGGCGAGCAGAAGTCTGGACTACTGCTCTCTGCTACCATTTCCTGAGACCTCGTAAGGCTCAGTCCCCTCATCTGTGGGGACAAGGCTGACAGTGGCCACAGGGTCCCAACGTGGAGTTCACTGTCCTGGTGCTCAGTGGATGTGTCTCAGGGGACACAAAGTGATGGCTGGTGCTGATGGAGCAGGGAGAGGCCATGGACTGGGAGTTAGGTGTGGACAATGTCCTGCCTCTGGTGTTTTCTTTAGGGCTGCCCCCTGCAATGGGCTGAGGCCCCAGGATGGCGGCTTCACTGTAATTAGAAGGCCTGTGCCAGAGCCCCTCCTCCAATTAATGTTCTGACCAGGAGGGCTGCCCAGGCCCGGGAGGGAATCTGGGTAACTGGCCAACCCCTCCCCCCCGAAAAGTTTTGCTCCTGAATCCAAATGTCAGTCCTCCCAGCTGCTTGGCCCTGCTGGCCGAATGTTCCCAGAACCATCCACACCTGGTCTGTCAAGCCAGAGACCCTGTGTGCTTCTAATTTCTCTCAACCAGCCTCCAAATCCGGGGTCACCCTGGCTTTTGATCTGGATTCTCCTCCCCATCCTATCCATCGTGTCCACTCAGGTGTAGCGAGCAGGTACCTGGAGCGCAAAACTCACATCTGCACAGTGACTGTGAACAACGTAGATGTGCTTACCTCGGGCCCCAAGGTGCGGCGGGGGCCAGACAGAACACGACAGGAGCCTCTCTGCACTCGGTCAGGTGGGGCTATTTTTCTGGCCAGCTGCTCATGGTTGGAAGCACGCCTGCCGCTCCTCTCCCGTCCTAGATTTTGAAATTTGACATTGAAATAAGGCCTGTGTGGGTGCACATCTCACATGCAGGTCAGCGACTTTGTTCCCAGATGGTCTTATGGCAGACAGCCAGCATGGTGTGTGCTTTCTGGTCCCCTATTTTTTTTTTTTTAATGTAATTGTAACCTCCAGGCATGGTGGCTCATGCCTGTTATCCCAGGACTCGGGAGGCAGAGGCAGGAGGATTGAGGTGAGTTCGAGGTTTGTCTGGGCTACATAGTAGCCCAGGGTCAGGGTCAGCTTGAACTACAGAGTGAGACCCTGTCTCAAAAAAACGAAACAAGGGCCTGAGGGCCAGCTCAGTGGTTCTGGCGCCTGCCTCGCAAGCGCAAGGTCCTGAGTTCAATCCCTGGTAACCACATACAATGCTGGGCATGGAGACTCAGGTCCACCAGCCATCAATACCACATACCACAGTGCCGGGCGTGGTGGCTCACGCCTGTCATCCCAGCACTCGGGAGGCAGAAGGCAGGAGGATTGCTGAGTTCTAGGCTTGCCTGGGCTACCTAGTGAGCTCAGGGCCAGCCTGGACTACAAAGCGAGACCCTGTCTCGAAAAACAAAACAAAACAAAACAAAACCCCCAAAATAAAAAAAAAAACAAAACAAAACTAAAATAATTGTAACTTATTTTTTTTAATTTTTATTTTTTTATTGTAACTTATTTTTATGGGAAAGGACTATGTGTGAATGAGGATAAAGGCAACCGGGCTAGAAGGTTCGGTGGCAGGTGCCTTTTCCCTGTCTCAGCCCCGGCTCCCCTCCCCAGAGCCTCCTTCTGTTGACCCCGAAGAGAGCAATTCTTTTGTGTACGTTTCTTGGAAGAAAGGAGGGGTTTGTCCTGCTTGTTTTGAGGCTTTCGTCACCGAGCCCATGAGACACAATGGAGGAAACCCAGAGGGCTGAAGGGTAACAGGGGCTGCTGTTGTCACAGGAGGACAGATGTTCAGCCGAGGGCAGAGGGCGCGAGCTCTGGCTGCAGAGGTGACAGCTGGCATTTCAATGGTGGCTTGGCAAGGGTCCCAGCACCCCGTGCAGAGCTGGGACATGGCCAGCCTCTTGTTCGTGGGATGTGCTCCCTGGGGCCAGGGCCTCGTAGCCCCGCACACGTGGGTCCAGGAGGCAGCTGAGCTGTCCGGGAGGCTCGGGTTGACCGGAGCCCAGATGTGCCCTCACAGTGGCACAGCTGCCTCCCGCCCCGAGCTGGGGACTGGCTGTGGGGTTGCCACCTGGGACCAAAGCCTTTGCCCGGGTTGGGGCGGGGGCTCCTGGTGGCGGTGCTCTCTGAGCTACAGGCTCAGTCTCCGGCTGTGTCCACTGTCTGCTCACCCTCCTCTGGGTGGAGCCTCTGAATCCCCAGGCCCGTGAACACAGCCTCTCGTGGACCCCAGACCCCACTGAACAAAAAGGGTTCTTGTCACCCTCGTCTCCAGCTTGGTCAGTAAGGAGCAGACAACCTTTTCCTCCCTCCCTCTCTGCCACCACCACTACTACTACCTCTTCCTCTTCCTCCTCTTCTTCTTCTTTTTTAATCAAAGAAACAACAGCAGTAGTGATAACACCAGGCAGGAAATGCCACACCTCAGAGACCACGTGACACAGTCTCAATTTATCACAAATGAGGAAGAGACCGGGAGCCTGAGATTCCAGCTCTCTGTAGAGGGTGCAGCTTAGTCAGTCATGGTCCGGGAGATGGATGAGTACATTCTGCTGTCTTCTAGTCTTCTGCTGGTTCATTAGCAGCGGACTCGGCCCCCATCTGGGGGGCCCCCTGGAAATACTGGGTGATCCCTGCTTCCCGTGATGGAATATGGAAAGCCTTCTGTGATTAAGGGCAGAACCCATTTTTGTTACCAAGGAGCTTCTCGGAAAGGGACTGGATGCCCGAGCGCGACTGATTAAATACCTGACGTGTCCCCTTTTCTGTCTTTACACAGCTCGCTAGTCCCCTCCTGCCATCGCTGTGGCTCTAGGCGGGACCCATGCAGGGCCAGTGCCCGGTCTGACATTATTTTACTGCTAGGAAATCGTCCATATTGGCTGTCAGATGCCTGCAGGAGGCCCCTGCTGGCAGAGATCAACTCAGGCGTACTGACAGTGCATGCCAGGCCAGAGGCAGGAGCCTGGAGGCTGGGAGAGACTTGGCTGTCTTTCCGGGCCCCTGACTTCAGTGTCAAGTGGCTAGCATTTAGGAGAAGCCACGGGATAACTGAATGGAGGCTGAGAAAAACACGGGCTGTGTAAAGTGGGGGCAAAGCACTACACGACTGGCCGCTGGGGTGGCTGAGGGCACTGGGTTTGGAAGCCACACTCCCTCGCAACCAGTAGCGTGTCTGCCCCAGCTGATGTTTGGGAACCAGCTTTGTTATCAGGAAGCAAGGTGTTTAGGGTTAAGAGAAGCGCCGGGAAGCAGAACAGCACGCGGCTGGTGTATGTGTGGGAGCTGCCAGCGACGGTGCTGGTGGGAATCAAGTGTGCAGGCAGAAATCGGGGTGTCGGGTGTCCGAGGAGAGCACTGTTGTTTGTTCGGTTTTGGGGGGACCAGCGGAGTGGGCTCTCTCTCTGACTGCATCGGTGCTTGGGCCCCAGAGCCCCTGGTTGTCTCCAAGGCGACCCCACGACATGGCCACATCAACAGCCCCGTGCAAGCGTACCCGAAGGGGCTGCTCAGGGACCCCGCGTAGGGGGCACAGCGGGGAGCAAACGCGGACGAGGGTCTCACTGTCACCAGGGACGCCGTGCTGCAGAGGAGGGATTTCACCAGGACGGCGTGGCCGCTGAAGAGGCCAGAGTGTCGGGGGGGCGGGTGACTGCAGCAGCAGGCTCGGCCATGCTGAGGCCCTGGGCGAGGCGGCTCCCGTCCCCAGGCGGGCGCTGAGGGCCTTAATGCAAAGCAGTGGGGCTACCGGGCGGATTCACGTCTCGAAGTGACTGCCAGGAGCTCCGGACCCACTGGGGGTCGGAAGGAGAAAGTGACTCCCAGGTAACGCCACTCGTTGCAAAAGGAGCAAAAGAGGATGCGGGTGGGAGAGACGGAGCTTGGAGTACACCATCCATAGTATGGACCCTGCCCTTGACACGATGCCAAGAGAAAGAGCCAACATCAAATGAGCCCTGAGTGATACTGTTTTAGGCGCCTCACAGGTATTGTTTCCTTTAAACCTCACAATACATCCTATATATGGGTACAGTTGTGCCCATTTTACAGATGAAAAAGTGGAGGCACAGTGAGATTAACTTGACCAAATTTACAAAGTGATGAAGGGATGGGGCCCGAATTCTCCCCCAGGCCCTCTGGGCTGAGTACCACATACTCTTAAAGTCTAAGCTGCATGGCTGCTTTGGGACACTGTGAAGCCTGGGTCTGGGGTTCGGGACAGGCCTGCGCTCCAGCTGCAGAGAGGGACGCGTGAAGGGAGACATGGGGAACCCCGGGGCCCACGGAGACTGAGCAGGATGGGTCTGCGGTGTCTAGCTTGCCCTCCGATGAATAATCAGGTGAACGACAGTGCGTAGCCTCCAAGGTGGGCACCAGGGGGAGAAACCGTGTCTCAGCTCACGGGGCAGAGCTCCCAGGGTGCCCGGCCCAGGGGAGGGGGCGGTGGAGGGCTGCTGGCTCACCTTCAGGATGAGGACTCCGGGACACGGAGGGAGAGGACGCCGCATGCCACCACACAGGCAGGGCGCGCCACCTGTTGGGCACGTGCAGGCACTCGAAGCTTAGAGCTCCTGTTTCCTGAGGGCTCAGTGTTGTAAAACTTCCTGCATCTCCGGAGCTGACATGCTAGCCTTTAATTCAACGCATGCGCCCACTTTCTAGAGGAGGAAACTGAGGAAACGAGGTGACAGGGCCCGTGTTGCTCAGTGTGATGCGGCGGCGAGCCACAGGCTGGTGGAAGCAGACGCATCCTGGGCTGCTCCTGTCACCTCTGCCGAGACAGCGCGAAGCTCCAACCCGCCTCCTCTGCAGCTCATTTTCCCTCCCTTTTGCCAGGTTGAGCCAGTTGGGAACATCCTCAAAATTCTGTTTTGCTGGGCTGGGGATTTAGCTCAAATGGTACCGTGCCAACCTTGGATGCACAAGGGCCCAAGTTCAATCCCTGGTACCGCAAAAAAATAATTTTTTTTTTGTTTTGTTTTTGTGCTACTGGGTATTGAACCTGGGACCTTCGCCCTGAATTACATTTTTTTTTTCTTTTTGGAAACAGGTTCTAAGTGACACTATTGCCCAGGCTGGGTTTGAACTTGAAATCCTCCTTCATCAGTCTCTTAGAACAGGGGAGTGTTCCCACACCTGGGAAAGCTTATTCTTTCTAGCCTTTTCAGCTCCTAGGAAATTCAGCAGGTTTTACATATTAAACACCAGGAGGACCTGGGACTCAGCTCATTGGCAGCACCTGACTTTGCAAGCACAAGGTCCTGAGTTCCATCCCAAGTACCAAAAAAACTTCCCAAAACAAGACGAAACAAAAAAACCCCAACCCCCCCAACACACCAGGAAGCTCGGAAGTGACGCAAAGGCTGAGAGACACGAGGGCAGGAGCTGAGGCCTTCCTGGGAACCACTCACCTCTCCGCGGGGAGACCCCAGCCCGCGGCCAGGCCCGCGCGGTGGAAGCGTGGGGCGCAGCCACTGGCGTCACACTCGCGGGACTCCGGTGTCCCTCAGCAAAGCGGCAGGCAGAATGCGTGGTCACTCAGAGGCCTGGGCCGGACGCAAGCACACCCGCCGGGCTGTTTTCCGAGCCCGAGCTCCTTGGGTCCCGGCGCCGGCCCCACCCAGCTCGGCGAGACCACCTGCAGCGCAACAGGAACCAGGTGGTCCCCTCGGTGTGGGGCCTGCAGCGGCCAGAAGGCTGCGCTTCCCGGGCCCCTCCCCGCTACGAGGCCAGCCACGGTGCTCACCTGAGCCGCGGTCCCTTGCTTCCGCCCAAGCCCGCAGCAGCCACAGGCTGTGCACTAAAGTTCTTCGCCTTGCAGGACTAATGTTCTGGCTTGTCATGGAGGAGACTGAGGCACAGTTATCCAGAATGGGGTTGGGGCCCAGGACCAAGTCCTCCCTCTTCCCAAACCAGAGGAGGCACAGATCCCTTGCAGAAAATGGGCAGCACGAGCACAGAACCTCCCCACATCATCCCGTGTATTTAAAAATCATCTCTGGGTGACTTATCCCCAACACAACGCAAACTCGGTGTCAAGTTATCATACTGTATCATTCAGAAATAATGACAGCAGAACCCATCTGCGCATGCTCTGTAGCAGTGCACATCCCCCCCCCCCCCCCAGTACTGGGGATCGAACTCAGGACCTTGCGTTTGCCAGGCAGGGGCAATAAAAGTCTTCCGGGAAGTTAATTTATATGCCACCACGCTTCCTATCCCCTGATATCACCGCATACTTGAGGCTGCCCTCTCTTGCCTGACTGGTGCTGTCTTCGCCACCAGCTGCCACTTCCTTTTCCCTTTCCAAGCCCCTTCCCAGCCCAGCGAAATCCCTACTGGTCGATGATAAAACACACGGGAGTCAAGGCCTTTTTTTAGACTTTTTTTGGGTTTGTTTTTAAAGAAACTGCATACATCATCAGAGACAAACAATAATTTAAATACCATGCAGTTTCTGTATGTACAAAACCTAGGCCATAGAGATCCAGTTTAATTGTATTCTATGTACATCGTCTTCCTCACACAGCAGTCATCTGATAAATTAGAACCCGGGAGGGCGCACGACCCACGCTCACCACACCCACTCACTCCTATACAAAGACAAACTATGTACAGACACCCGGGAAGCAACTGTTTTGGGGAATCAACAGACAGATGATGAGAAGAAGTCCTTGAAGGTGACCTCTGCCCACTGGCTGTGCACGGGGAGAGCCTGGAATTCCATTCGTCAAAGCAATGCACCACGGGAGTTTTCACTCGGCAAAGATAAACACATGTTCGTAAGCGGAAGGAAAAGAAACTCAGAGCTTCTCACCGTGTTGACCATCACGTTGTTTGGTTTCTCTAATCTGACAGAAAGGCTGAAGTTGAACAAGTTCCACGGGGCTTTGGGATGAAGTTGTCGGGAACTTGGGGAAGGCAAGTAGGCCAATGGCAGTTTTTTCTGTCACTGAGATGGGGACGCTGTGGGTGGGATCAGTGTCTCGTTTTGAGAGGAAAATGTGATTTGACACATTTGACATTTTCCCCTCTCCTCCTAATTCAATGACATTGCTCAGTTGGGAGCGTGTAGACTAAAATAACCTGGCTTGAAAACTGCAGGGTTTTCAAAAAAGGGACACATTTTAGGTCATCTAGCCCCTCTACCGCCCTCATTAATGCCGGTGTGTTGTCTTGGAAAGTAACACGAGTTGCTTCTTTTGTCAGGACAGTGTGGCAAAAAGCAATGTGAGATGTTCCTAAAGACCTCAAGGTTTTGAGGAGAGCAGAGGCCCCAGCCTGCAGACCGCAGAGGGCGCTGAGCCAGCGGAACAACAGTTTGAAATGGGCTTGAACTAGCCAGATCCGAAGGCCGGTGACCTTCCCGGGGTGTGGGAGGTGCAGCCCTCACTCTGAGCAGTGACTGGTCAAAGGGTGCCCTGCAGGAAGAGATGCGGGCAGAGCCCTCCGCCTCTGGGTGCACAGAGCAGGCCACAAAGGTACCGGGCACTCGAGCTGGCCGGCCCGTGGCTGCTGCGGAGAGCTCCTTCTATCCTCGAGGAATCAGAAGCCTGGACCAGAACCAAGCCCAGGTGCTGGACTGAGTTCCCTGAGGGCTTGCTCCTGCGCAGGGAAAGCCCGGCTGTTGCCCAGGCCCCGGGGACCGCCTGCCGCTGGCGTGGGTTGGGGTAAGCACAGTCCTCAGCCCAGAATACACAGGGCACGCCTGGCCCACCTGGCCCGGGGAAGTTCACCAAAAGAGAAAGAAAGAGCAAGCGTCTTCCGTTCCACCATGTGCACATTCAAACGTCAGTAAGCCTTTCGGGAAGACTGTGTTCACAGCCATGCTAAAATCCCGACTGTGTTTTCCCTGAATACCTCTCCAGACTGTAGGAACCATTCAGATTAGAAACGCAAAGAAAGCAACAAAGGTAGAAAAAGAAAAGAAAAATCTAGTGAGGATGTCCTCCTGGGGTTGGATAGGCTGGTGTGCTCCAGACATGCGGCGACAGCGCTGGGGCGCCCTCGGGGCCGCCCCGGGCTCCCTGAGGATCCCACAGGCTCCTGGGGTAGTGCTGCTGGGCCGTCCACACTGCGGAGCGCCGCAGGGCCTCCCTTGCCGGGTGCCGTGTCCTGAGAGGGGCTCCCACCCGGCTTGGGCTGGGGACTCGGCCCTCTCTGGGGAGGCCAGGCTGTGCGTGGTGGAGAGCGAGCCACCACCCAGGAAGACCTTGGGACTCTGCATACAGCAGAGGAGGCCAGGCAGAGGTCTGCCCTGACGGCCCGAGGCCCAGTCAGGAAGGAAAGCAAGAATCCCTGCTGCAGGCCACCTCAGGGTACCTGCTGGGGTTGGGGTGTCCTCCCCCCATTGCTCCCCAACCCTCAGTGTCTGTCAGCAGAGCACTGCTTTCTGGGACCCCCGGAGCACAGGACACCTGGAGCCACATCTCCGGCCGCGGCGTCAACGAGGAAGGGAGGAAATGTCCCGGGCGAAGTGGAGGGAAGCCGGGAGCAGGCTGTCCGGCGTCTGGCGCCTGTCAGGACGTGTGCCCCGCCTGGTGCACGTCAAACTCTGGGCTTCTCCGTAGAAACTCTCAGTGCAAAGAAAGGAGAATGGAAGGCCACCGAGTGGTGCAGGAGGGCCAGGTCCCCGCAGCAGGACAGCCAGGCCTCCAGGATGGTTTCTGGCCACCACACACTGGCCCTACACCGGAAGTAAGTTATGAACTTCCGAGCCACACAACTGCTGGCCTTGAGGTGCACAGGAAGATTAAAAACAGCCAAGCAGAGTTTCTGGCCCCAGCCTGCCTGTCTCCTGCAGGGACCTCGTGCTCATATGTGTGGACATCAGGGGAGTTCCTCAGCGGCGGCATCTGTGTCACCTGTGACACTGGGCTTCCGCAACTCGTTCGAGTGAGTTAATTTGCACTGAGGAGATGACAGTTCTCCTCTGTGAGCACAGCCTCCTGGAAGACAGCACTCTTGGCAGGGAGGATGGGCAACCCCGGGCAGCCTGCCACAGCTGCCCACACACTGGGCCACTGGGCCACAGACTCCCCCAGAAGAAGGCCCCCCTTTTCCTCTCTGTGTGGACAATGCTGAGACCAGCAAGGGCCACTGAGTGAGCTGGATGAACCCTCTCCCAGTGCCACCCTCCTCGGGGACCCTCAAACCAGATGCCATGTTGGTGCCGGTGCATTTGGCTGAGTCCAGAAGACCAGCCGGACCTGAAGCCTGCACAGTCACTTCTGGGCCAAACCCACCCCCTCTTCCTTCTCTGGACGCAGGTGACAGTCCCGCAGGAGGAAGGGGCTCTGGAGCCCGAGCGAACACCGTGCCTGCTGAGCCTGGAAGGATAGGATGAGGCCCACGCCGCCTCCAGGACGTCTTCAGCCCGGGCCCGCTGGAGGGTGGACACGTGTTAGTACCAGAAGTAGCGCCAGCAGATCGGACCGCGGATGGGTCACCATCACGTTTCCAGACACAGAATCCTGATTGTGTTTCCTTTAATTTTTCTTCTTTTTAAAAAAAAGGCAGTTCAGAAGATTTACATCGTAATGGGGAAGTGAATGATACCAGCACTTATGGTTCTTATAGACTTATGTGTTGAAGACAGCGGAGCACTCGGGAGGAATCGCGCTGCTACGGTCGGTGAAACCTGGGGACACAAAGAACTCAGTCAAGTGGCAGGCACAGCCCGAGGTGTGGGGCTCGGCGACTCCCCCTTCCGCCCCCGGCTGCCCTGGTGGGGAACGGGGACAGGACTGAACCTTAGGCGGAGCCCCACGCAATCATCGCTGCTTTGGAACCGGTTCACCTGCTGCCCCCAGGGAACCCAGGTCACATGACTCCTGGGTCCGGGTCCTAATGCTTGGTGAGTTCTACCCCTCTATACAGACGTTAGAAAAGAGTAAGCTGTGTCAATGGCTGTGTCCCTGACTAGCCAGGTGAGCTTAGATAAGCCCCTTCGTGGCTTTGTGCCTCAGTTTCCCTACGGGCTGTTGCATAGGACTGCTGGGCAGAGTGACACAGACTACAGAACAGAAGAGAACATGTCGATTTGGGGTTTTGCCCCGGTTTGCCTTTTGCCGAGTGGGTGAACCTGGCAATGATCTTTAGTCTTTCGCTTACGTTTTAATACAAACTCGCTTTGGTCTGGCGCTGGCCAGGTCCTTCCGGTGCTCCTTGCCTGCTTTCAGCATCGTTAAAGTGGAACTCTGTGCCCCGCCCCCCACTGCACTCACCAAAACACTTGTGACCCGGAACAGATCGGACAGAGGTTTGTCTGGGGGTAAACAGTGCAGTTTATGGGGAAACGAACAAACGGACAAAGAAAACCCCCTGGACACTGACCTTGTTAAGTGCCTGCTCAGTTCATGAACTTCCATTTCAGTGCTTTTAAACTCGTTGAGCTCCTTCCGAATGGCAGCCTGGGGTGGAGAGCAGCTGTCAGTACGCAGAAGAGGGGTGCAAAAGGGGCTCCCCTTTTATTTCACTTCTAATAATATTTCTCTTCCACAAAGCTATACAAACAGGTGAAATGAATTCTTTCCCTGGAGGGGGAACAAATCACCTGAAATGTCCTTCAGAACCTTCTAAGATTTCCTTTCTCAGGGTGTGGTGGGGGTTGGGGCAGCAAGGCAAATCCAACGATTTTAGCTTCTTTTGCTTTTACTGGTGGAGAACAATGCCCCGAACACGGAAGGCCTGGGACAGGGTGGGAGCCTTGTGCTCTGGGTCCAGCCCAGCACGGTTCCGTCTCCCTGGGCACAGCCTCCCCTGCCATGTCCCCCACAAGTGCATGTGTTGGAAGCTTAATGCCAAGGGTGATGGCATTGAGAGATGGGGGAGCTTTAAGAGGTGACTGGGTCCTTGGGCATTAAGGCTTTTCTCAAGGCACTGGATTAGTCCCAGAGCGTGGGCTGTTGTAAAGCAAGGCCAGCTCTGGTGTTTTTCTCTGGCATGCTCCTACTTCTCTGCTAGACTTCCACCATCTTAGCAAGCAGCACAGGCTCTCTCTGGAGACTATGGCTTGATCTTGGACTTCCCACCTCCAGAACAAGGAGATAAGATCAATTTCTTTTCTTACAAGATTATCCAGTCTCAGGTATTCTGTTATAGTAACAGAAAATGGGCTAAGACACTGCCCCAGCCCTTCCTGTCAGTCAGACACAGTGTTATCTCTGCCTTCCCCAGTGATGAGCATCTAACCAGGGAAATCTCTGCCGGCTGCCCCCTCGCCCCCCGGAGTCCCAGGGAAACAGTCCTATCACAGGGATGGGAGCCAAGGCCTTGCTGCTGCTCCCCTTCTAGGCTCCCCAGGGGTGCCTTCCCCTGCCTGCTCCTCAGCTCCTCTGCTTACTTTGTCAGCAGCAGTGAGGCGGGTCCATGGCTTGTCTGCCCTGCGGTCATAGTCCTGAGCATCGGCCACCTCCACGTAGTCACTGAAGCGGATGAGGATCTTCCTTTCCCGGAGTTCTTCCACCGTGGGCCTCTGACTGAGCTGCAGTGGGGGACAGAGAGGGCCCGGTCAGCCAGAGGAGTCTGGGTGCAGGTCAGGTACACGAGGTCCAGAGGGGAAATGGATGTGCCCACAGTACACCAGGGCCTGGGGGCACTCCCAACTCCCAGAACTGAACTGGAGGACTGAAGAGCTTTCTTCTTCCTGCAGGCCCGTTACGAGAGGTATCAGCCGGCCTGCCTCTTTCTGCACAGCTCTACTCTTTCTGGGTCTGTACGAGACGCTTATTCTATGTGGCTGTGGGTGCCTGTCCTTAGGGGATGGTTCGGTCTCATTCTGGATTGATGAGCCCACACCTGTGTCTCTGATTGAGCGCTCTCTGCAAGGTGGGTTTGTAATACATTTTGCACCTATGTGTGTGTGCGTGTGTGTGTTTTAGAAAAGATTAAGGAAAACCTAATGCCAAGAGCGTGCAAATAACAGGGTATGCGGACAAGTTGTGGATTTTCAGAGAAAACATTAATAATGGTCTCCTCAAGGTCAACTGCAAGGTCAGATAACAAATGCAGACCAAGGCCACATTCTTGCCAAGGCAGATGGGGGCTCTCACTCTGTGATGGACTGACCTTTATTCAGCTATCTCGCGACACTCCCCGCCCCCAAGCACCCTGCCTTTGCCCTTCAACAACATCAGCCTGACATTTCTATTATCTCTTCCTGCCACAGGTTTATTTCTTCATAGTCGCTCCCTTTAGGATACTGTCAATTCATGTTCAACCAGTGTTGTTTAAAAAAAGATTTTCTTCCCAGGCCCAGACTGTGTTTAATGGTATTGAGAGAAGATGGAATCTTACAGACTCTTAGCACTCAGACCTACAAAACAAATGTACACAGGTGAGTCTGAGCCACTCTGAAGGTCATGCAGTTGCCCGAAGCCCTTGTTGCCACACTGGCAGAGCTAGAGATGAACGGCTTCTGCCATCGAGCAGGGTGGTGGGGACGACTGGGCACTGGAGCAGGGCAGGCCCCGAGACCCTCTTGACCAGAGGCCGAGAGACTGTGCAGCTCTCTTCTATGGCGCTCCAGCTCTCCTGAGGTAGCCCTGGGTTCCCAAGGCAAATTCTGGCCTTAGCGCTGGTCTGTTACAGAAACCCACAGACTTTATGGCTGTGGTCACTGTAAACAAAACGGTGGCCGGCCTCAGCCCAAAATGGGGTGTGGAGAAAGTTTGTACTATAATTAAGAGGTCCAAAAGCACTGACTATTTCTTATATTTACCTCAGATACACAGACTCCTACTCAAAATCCCCAGTTTTTGTTTCTTAGGACTAGCAGAGTTGAACTCGGGACGTTGGACAAACAGTATTCTTTTGTATGTGTGCAATTATTGGAAAAAGTTGCTAAGCCCTGACTTTTGTATTCATCTTGCAAACTGTGATCTGAATGGTACCAATGGTCTGTGGCAGAGGCTGTGGGTAACAGAAGATTCAATGTGAGCTCGAAGAGCATGGAAAGTTTCTTGTGCTTGAATTCTGTGGGGCCTCGGACACCCATGTCGGTAAGGCACTGTGCCCACGCACAAGGTACCGTGCCCATGTACAAGGCACTGTGCCCATGTACAAGAAGGCCATGGGCCAGGACAGGCCCAACTACTGCCTCTAGGGTTTCAGGTTGCGTGTGTACCAAGGGACTAACAGTAAGCAGCCGGGTCCCTCCTCTGTGACAGTGGGCTTCTCCCCCTGACCACACGGGGCTTAGCGGATGGACCCTCAGCCTCTGGTGAGTGGCAGCCTTTGGATTCCTGCAACCTGAGGTCATTTCTTGATGTTGAGGAAATTGTTTCTGAGGCTCAAGTCAGGTTTTCTGGGAATAATAGCTGGAAGACGAGGTGGGGGGGTGGAATAGCTGATAGCACTTGTATCAGTCTATGGCAGCAATAGTATCATGAGCAAACACAAGCTAAAAAAGAAAAGAAGAGTAAATTAATGGAGATCCAAATTATACTCTTTGTATAAACTGACCCCTAGGTAGACTTTTTCCTTTTTTCTTTCCCTTCTTCCTCCTATCTAAGCCTACCTGCATGCATCCATTCATCCATTTAGCTATCATTCCTTTTTTTTAGAGAGGAAAGATAGGCATTTTTTTTTTTTTTGTAGTGTGTAATTTTTAGGTGATTTTCAATTTGGGCAACAAAAACGACCAGTATGTTACTATCAGCATCAGCCACTGAATTATATTTTTCTCACTAGTACATTAAAATTAAATAGAATTTACTGAGGAAACTTGGGGGTGGAGGGTAAGTAAATGAAAAGCAGCCACCGTCCCTGGCATCTGGTCTTGGTGTGATAAAAGCTCCAGAGAAAAGAACTTGCCCACAGCCAGGGCATAGGATGGAGTCTCTATTTGCTGGCAGGTGCCCTATCTCTGGGGCCCAAGCAGATGGGAAGCTGCTTCCCATTCTTCGGTCATTTCCTTACAGTCATCCTGTGTTCAGACTTGCTATTTCTAACTCCCCAAGTCGGTCCCCGGGGAGGGTAAAGGCTCAGAAGCTCTGAGAAGTTGACAGTCTGTCCTGTGACCTCCCTCACAGAGCAGGGCGTGGGAAAGGGCACATTTCCCCACCAAATCTGTGTGACCAGCCGGGGTTTCTCTCTGCAAGATCATACGATCTTTTTTGTAAGAGATAAGAAGTAAGGGTCTATCTAAGGAATTTCAAGATTATTAGTTAGCAGCGCTGAGGTTTTGGAGACTTTGTATTCCAATAATTAACTTCGGGAGCTTGATGAAAATTTGATTTAAATATGTTTTAAACTGTCTAGACCTTTCTGTACCAGAACTGAGGGGCTATCACTGTCACACGCATATCATGCCAAGGGCACACTTTAGCACAAGCGATTACGTTTCTCCTGTTCTTTCTACTTTGCGGTCTCAGGAATAGACATACCCTATGCCCAAGGTCTGGATGGTCTGAGCGTGTAGAGGGACAGATCTTGATTGGGGTCAGAGCAACTGGCTGAAATGAGGTCGTTTGGTCCTTATCCTAGTGTCCCCCAGGGTGACACCCACCAGTCACCTACTGGTTCAGGCCCTTATTTGTCTTGCTTCTTTTTTTTTTTTTTTTTTTTTGAGACAGGGTCTCGCTTTGTAGTTCAGGCTGACTCTGAGCTCACTATGGAGCCCAGGCAAGCCTCCAACTCAGCAATCCTCCTGTCTCTGCCTCCCAAGTGCTGGGATTACAGGCGTGAGCCACCACGCCCGGCACTGTGGTATGTGGTATTGATTGCTGGTGAGTGTGAGTATCCACGCCCAGCATTGTATGTGGTTACCGGGGATTGAACTCAGGACCTTGCATTTGCAAGGCAGGCGCCAGAACCACTGAGCTAAACCTCCGGCCCCTGTCTTGCTTCTTTTAATTGGGTTAGCATTTGGCTTGTTGCCAGAAGTTTAGGATACTTTTAGGGTGGGCCTAGAGATAAATTATTTCCTTACTAATTTGCATGATATTTTAGGATCATTGAATTTCTTCCTTTGCATAACATTTCCTAGAAAAAAAGATCTACTAATAAGTCTTTTACAATTTAACAGATCTCTCTTTACTGTCTAAGATTTGAGTATTTTTCTCAAGATGGTCACAGTGGGAGGCTGATTGAAAACATGTTAGATAGAAGAAGGTTGTGTCATTTCTTGTATCATCAGTTAATTAAACTTTGCAATATCACTCGATTTTGTTATTCAAGAGGCCAGCCAGGTAGCATGAGATCTATGCGGATCTACACTGCACTACTAAACCATTTATTTTTGAGTTAAAATATGTAAAAGTTTTAGCTTTTATGACTTATCTGAGTGTTTTACAAACATCTGCATGAATTTTATCAGTAGTTTTGGCATTTTCCTAATGCAATAATTCACACTGGATTGAACATAATTAAGTCAAATAATTCTTAAATGCTAACATGTAAAGTGTTGAATTGGAAAGCAAAGAAAAATCCATAGTTTTCTAGGAGTACAGAAAATTGACAAATTATATTTAAATTATGAATTTGATAATCAGCTTCTGGTGGCCCGATGGGGTTATAATAATTTGTGTGTTTATAATAGTTTGTTGAATATGCTAAGCCTGAGTTGTACCTCTGAGCCACACTTCCTGCTCCTTATAATACATTTTTAGAAACAATTTGGTGTAACTGAACATATAGTGCAGCAGGGTTGATGGCGTCACCAGTCAAGCTGGAGCGAATGCCACCAGCTAAAGGAAGTCAGGGTCCAACAGCTGAGCACTCTTGACACCGGCCCTGGGGAACCAGCGGGCCCTGTGGCCACTGAGAGCAACAAGACCAAGGTGTGGCACGCAGCCCAGCCTCTCCGGTCCCGACCCTCTGCGCGGAGAACCTCCTCACCTTGCGCGTTAACCGCCTCTTGATCTCTCTTTTCTCCTCTTGTTCCTCTTGTTCATTCCGAGCTGAAAGAAATATGAGATGCTTTTGAGCGCAGTACGGTCGCATACAGGTGCACGCTTTGGGCCTTAGCAGGCTCTAGTCCAAGGACTTCAGTTTAAATTGAAAAGGGGGAGAGAAGGCTCCTGTCCCCTTCTCTGGCCACCCTTCTGCCTGTGGGGATGTTCCCCAAACTGACTGTATTGTTTAAGCTGGCAGCCAGCCCGTGGACTTTATTCTTTTTCTTGTTGTTGTTGTTGTTTTTTTAGTGTTATGTGGGGGTTGGGGTCCTCAGGTAGAAGCACTGGCCTGACAGGTGACTGGGAGGAAGGAGATGGGGTCTGAAGACAGTGGGAGTGGTGCTGGCAGAGAGGCCTTGAGGGATTCGAGGGGCTCCCTTCTGTGGACAAGAACTCGCTTCGGAGTGGCCCTGGGGTCTGGGGCTCTGCAAGGCGACCTCCACTTTCCACAGAAAGAAAACGGGGATGGCCGAGAGCAAACACGAGTCTGGCTGCACCCCCAGGACTTGCGGAGTGCTCACCTTTCACACAGCCCGATGCCTGAGTTCTCCAAGGACCCTCCAGTACACAAGTTCGGGCAGAGTGTGGGAGTCAGTGCCTGCGTTTTGACCCCTCAGGACCGCCTGAGGGGAAGACTAAAGAGCCTGACGGTCCTCGGCTCAGTACGTGCGTGACTTACTCACTAGGGGTTTAAAGAGGATGAGATAAAGGAGCCTGGGAAGGGAGCAGAGGTTTGAAGGGCAGAGAATCTGGGCTCATTTCTCTGGCTTGGCTAACTGAATGACCGGGGGTGAACGGGTTCTCCATCCGGGCCTTGGAGGGATTCTTTGATATCTAAGGAAACATATATATCAACTTAGCTTCACTGGACTTGAAAAACACCCCGACACCAGGGAGTGCCCAGATGGCCTGTGATTCTCACCCATGGGGTTTAGGATGGCACCGGGGTAGGAAACAACAAACCAAGTCCGGCACGAGATGCGTTAAGATTGTTCAGGACACTTGTTTCTTTCTTTTGTAATCATGTGCTAGACTTTGATAACTTAATGAGTTTGTCTTTTTTTTTTTTTTTTTTTTTTTTTGTGGTACTGGGGAATTGAACTCGGGCCCTTCTGCTTCCAAGGTAGATGTGTTAATCACTTGAGCTAAATCCCGGGCCTGAGTTTGCCCTTTTGACTTGGCCTCGCCATTCAGTTGTGGCTTCAGATAGTCCCAGCACAGGACAGATCTCTGCAAGAAGGAGACCTCTGTGTGGAGATGTGGGGTGGGATTATCTGGTGGACTCTCGAGCCCTCCCTCCTGCCTCTGGATCACATGCAGCTGACACCAGAGCGGCCGACACTTCCCACTCGAACAAATGGTGGAGCCGGGAGACAATCTCAGGCCCTTGATCGGTACCCATGGACATCACGACCATGTATAAGGGGAACACAGGGAATACCCACAACTTGTCCTGGCCTGGGTCACCAGGGGGCCCTCCGCTCCACTGTGAGGGCACCTTCCTTGGGATCTAAAGCTTCTCTCTCCCAAAGTTTTCTTTAGAAATGAAAATTCCCCTTTGGTAAAAACCCATTAAACTAGCCAGCCACTCGTAGATGGATAAGAATTTATTCATCAGAGGAAGTCAGGAGACAGACAGCAAAACTTAGATGAGGAGAGACCCCCCCGCCCGGGTACTGTTTGTAATTTGGCATAAAATCTAGGAAACTGGTCAGCCGTTATTACTTTAGTGTGAATTAATTTATCAAAGCATCAACTAGAAGGCAGACAGCAAGAGCTGGGAGAAGGCAAAGCCAGGGCGCTCTGTTTGCAGGGAAGAAGACGAGGCAGAGTGTGGGAGTCTCCTTGATTTGTACAAGTAGCTGTGAAAGCCCCAGTGAGTTAAGTAACCACTCTCCCCCTGCACAGCCTGTTAGTTAGACAAACAGTTCAGCTCTGCGCCGTTTCCTGTTGTTAGGCTTTGCTTGGGGCCTGGCCCACCTTCTCCTCACTGCTGACGTCAGACTCCAGACCCTCTAGGCCTTTCCGAGACTGAGACAGCTTGGGGGCCTCATCTCCTCGAGACTGAGACAGCTTGGGGGCCTCATCTCCTCTGCGAGCTTCCTTGGGCCTTCTGAGAGGCCGGGGCCCCAGACGACCACCCAAAACCACCCACAGAATCAATGGCTTTCCGTTCCAAGCCCAGCGTGGTGGAGCATCCTAGCACTCTGGAATGCTGAGCCAAGAGGATGGAGAACTGGAGTTTAGTACCTTAGCAAGAGCCTGTCTCAAAAAAAGAGGGGCTGTGGGGATATAACTAAGGGCTAAGGGCCTGGGTTTGATTCCCAGTACTGCAAGACAGTACAGAACAAAACAAAGGCATTTACAAACCCGGTGTTAAGAATTCTCTGGAGAGGGGCGGAGATTTAGCTCAGTGGTTCCGGCGCCTGCCTCGCAAGTGCAAGGTCCTGAGTTCGATCCCAGTAACCACACACAATGCTGGGCGTGGAGACTCACACCCACCAGCAATCAATACCACATACCACAGTGCTGGGCGTGGTGGCTCACGCTTGTCATCCCAGCACTTGGGAAGCAGAGGCAGGAGGATTGCTGAGTTTGAGGCTTGCCTGGGCTACACAGTGAGCCTGGGGGCCAGCCTGAACTACAAAACGAGACCCTATCTCAAAAAAAAAAAAAAAAAAAAAGGAATTCTCTGGAGAGGGTGCCAAGGTAAACCATCAGGAAGTGAGAAGGAAGCCAGGCTCGGCCCACTGTCACAAGGGCCCCCACAAGAAGGTGTTCATTCCATGCTCAGATGGAGGCTGGGTTTCCCTGGCTGCAGAACTGGAAAGGCTGGGCACAGTGGGGCTGCAAACCACACCAGATGCTCACAGAGGGACCCCAAACCAGGCCCTTCCAGCACCCCACTCTCCACACCCAGCAGCTTGCTTTTTTTTTTGAGATAGGGTCTCGCTTTGTAGTTCAGGCTGGCTCTGAGCTCACTATGTAGCCCAGGCAAGCCTTGAACTCAGCAATCCTCCTGTCTCTGCCTCCCAAGTGCTGGGATTACAGGTGTGAGCCACCATGCCCGGCATCAGCTTGCTTTTTTGAGACAGGTTTGCCAAGTCACCTCTGGGTTACTTGGGCAATTCTCCTGCCTCAGCTGCCCAGGTTATAGGCATGGGCTATTGGGGCTGACTCAGAAAAGAACACATCTTAGAACAAATTGAGGATATTTTCTTATACCAATAGACATTTCTTATTTAGCATATCGATACACATATTTTTTAAAAAAACTAATTTAGAAAAACAAGAGATAATGTGGAGAAAATACAAGTCTCTATGAAAAACACACATTCTTTTCTGAAAATCTCTTAAAGCTGGGAAATGATCAACTTGTTTGAACTTGGTCAAGCGGTTCTTTAATTTGTAGCTATTGGACCGGGACGAGAAGGAAAAGAGAAGAGAATAAAAGAAAACCATGGGAACAATCTTTAGAAATCACCGAGCTGTTCCCTCGGGTTCACAAGTCACAGGTGCACTTGTCCTGCTGCCTGCACGTTCCCGGGTGGGGGGCGAACTGAGGGTGGGCTGGCTGCTTCAGACTTCCTTGTGCGCGAACCTCTCTGGCACTGAGATATGACTGCTTTGTGAGGCTCGTGCCCTCTTTGTACTTAGGCGTCGGGTCAGAAGTCCCCAGATCCAGCTCGGTCACGGAGTACCCTGTACAGAGACCCGGAGGCCACAGAGCTGGGAGAGCTATGCACGTGGTATGACTGGGCGGAAAGAGGAGGATAATCTGAGTTCTGATTTTAGGAGTCAGGGTTCACCCATCTTTCTTCCCAAAATGGAACATCTATAATGGATCGCCTTCCGAGACTGAGGCTGAGAAGGGGGATAGAATGCCAACCAAATGCATCTCAGACCACAGTAACTCTGGAGGAGTTCTAAGATTACTGTACAGCATACTGTACAGTATAGGAAACTTATTTATTTGGTTCTGGAGATTGAACCCAGGCTGTTCACATTCTGTTACATCCCCAGGCCCCACCCCCACTTAAATGTTGAGACAGGGTCTCACTAAATTATGAAGCTGTCCAGGCTGGGTTAGAACTTGTAAACCTCCTGCCTCAGCCTCCCAGAGGACAGAGATTAAAGCTTGGCTGCTTAGATATTTTTAGGTGTCCTCAGGATGAGCATAACCGCATACACACATGCATGCATGCGCGTGCCTGCGTGGGCACACACACACACACACACTCACACACACACGCACAGCCCCTGAAAGACTTAGGAGAACAAGAAGGTGTACTGAGAACTGAGGAAGACACACCCTGAACACAGCCCACACCCAGCACTTGGGAAGTGGCTATGGGAGAAGAGGTCCAGACTCACAGGCAGGGGGACGGAGGCCCCACTCTGCGCCTCCTCCAGAACCGTCTGGTGCTGACCAGTCACGAGGCATTAGCATGCGGGCCAGCAAAGCGCAACCCAGAGCATTTTAGGGTGGCCGAAGTGGAAATACCCAGCCAGAGTGAGGTCACACACATGACGGGGTGCGTGCATTTGTGTGTGTGTGTGTGTGTGTGGGCGTGCGTGCACGGGCAGGCCTATGGAACATTTCTAGGAAACTGTGTAGTATATACTTCTCTTTTTTTGGAGAAAAATTAGAAGGGTGTTTCTGAGTTGGGGCAGAAAGGGTCATAAATTAAACTAAATATATATCTTGCTAACTGAAAGGGTTAATTTGCTTCAGCATTCTGTACTCTAATTTTTTTAGCACCAAGTAGCCTCTCCATATACACTCAAATACATTCTGTGTCCTGGACCACACAAGGGGTTCATTTCCTTTTCTGCTGCTTTTCCCTGAATGAAAGTGTCCCATGGCACTGAGGCCTCAGGAAGGACAGACATCTCACTGGGAGTCGCTGCCTTGGACTGCAAACTCAGTGTTTCAAAGGGCTGAGGAATTTTATCAACAGCAGGCAGCCTGGTGTAAGCGCATGTATTCAAATAGCTCCGTCTCTCATTTTGAGGCAGCGAAACGCTACTCAGCATTTTGAATCTAACTTGGTTGAAAGATGACCCCCACGCTTCTCAGAACCCGCTCCGTAGTAGGTTAGTGGAAGTTTCAGCTTCTTCCCGGCTGACTGCAGGGGAGGGCCCCTCGCACCTGAGTGGGAGGAAGCGCCGCTTCATCCGGGGAGGTCACCTGCGTCCCCTGGTCCCTCAGCAGCCCAGGGAGAAGCGCGGCCGGCCACCGCTCAGGAACCAGCAAAGCCACCTCAGAGCACCCCGCACTGCTAAGGCTGAGTCACTTACGTTTCAGGATGTTCCTCTGCTCCAGTTCCTCTGCCGTGGGCCTCTGGCTCAGCCGCCTACGGAAGAAATCCAGGAAAAGTTTTTGGACCATGTCATATCCTCCTGCACTCGTCAATCTCCTCGGCCCCTGGAGACGCATGGAGCAGAGCTGGTGGCCGCAAGTCTCCTTCCATCCTGGGGCGGCGAGACGCGGCCTCTCCTCTGCCGCCTCCTCAGTTCCTCAATTTCAACCCCGGGCGAGGCACCCTGCGTCATGTCATGCAGGGCTGACCTCTGCCTGCCTTCCCGCCCGCTGGCTCCCGCCTCCCCACCCCTCCCGGCCTGCTCCTCAGTGCCCCCAGGCCAGGGGACCGAAACTTAGCCGGGACTCTTCTCCTCACAGAAGTTCCTTTCTTTCCTTGTGGCCTGCTCACTTCAAGGCTGAGGCCTCTTGCCTTTCTCCCGCTCCCTGAGGTGACAGCGAGCTTCTCGCAACATTTGTGAGGACTCAGAACAGAAGGCGACTCATGGCCCCTGGGATCAGCAAGAGAGCTGGTCTGTTTGCACAGAACAATGGCTCCTCTTCTTCTGTCCCACCCATCACTCTGGAGCCTTATTAGACTGAAGTAACAAAGGAACAGGCACAAAAAGTGACACTCCTGTCACTGGGCATGTGTCTTAGCTACAGTGAGTGGGCGGCACAGCAAGGTAGGTGCACATGAGACGCCACAGGGAAGGTGGAAACAGACAATGGTGGCATATTATGGCTGGAGTCTCCAGAGAATGGGCAAGCCACTTCAGAGAAGAGCTATGTGTGTGTGTACATGTGTGAAAGGGTCCATGGACAGTCAACACAAGCAGTGAGTCTGGGCGTGAACAGAGATATTTGTGGTTTTGAATTTGTTGGTGATTACTGAACAACCTTACAATCATTGAGCACTTCTGCTCTATCCACTGTGCACAAATGAGAACATTCTAGAAGGAATCTGAAGCGTCTTATTCCTCCTCGGGACCTCAGGGGCAAAAAGGTGGGTTCTCAGAGGTGCAGGAGTCATAGCCCCTCCCCAAATATCCCAAACCCCCATCTTCAGTTGGAAAGGGGTCACATTATGGAAGCTGAAGGGAGATGCTAGAATGTGAGAAAACTGCCTGGATCAAAATGAAGTCGCTTTGTCAGACTCCAACTACACATCAATAAATTACATAAATAAAGCCGGGCTGTTATGAAGGAGGGGATTTCATGCAAGTTTGCCCAACAGTAAGAATGATTCAGAGATGGCTGTGCAAACTGAGGGTTCTTGGCTTAAAATTGATTTTATGTGGCCTTTACAAATATCATTTATTGGAGAACTACACTGTTTATTTAGGCACACGAGTGAACATACAAAGTCTATGAGGACTCCAACTACTTCAAATTTAATAGTCGTTGTCATTTGTAAAATCTGTAGCACCTTGAAACGGTTGGAAAGTTTATTCTAAAGTCTTTTTATGTTTCTAAGAACTCTCTGATATTTATTATTTCTTTTCCCTTCAAAACATCTCTGTGGCACAATATGAAATTTATTTGGTCTTTGTCCCTGGTACCCATCACAGAATACTCAGAACCCTTGGAATTTCCTGAGTAACAGGAGTGTTTTTACTCTCCTAATGAGTCCTTTCACTGTAGGTTGGTAAGTTACCTAGATATCTTGTAGGCAGTTTGATAGGGCTGGCCTGTGAGGAGCCAACTTGGAGGACAATCAAGGGGCCCAAATTGAGATACTCAAGCCATATTCACTGAAGGCCAACATTATAAAATAAATGACCACACCCAAGTGCTTTCCCTAGGAATGAACAGCAGTGATTGACATTCCCAACAGGGTATCAATCACCTGGTGGGGCAAAGATCTTACCCACTCCTTGCAGGAAAGATCCCTGACTGAAAATCCTTGTACTCTTGCTGTGTGACTTGCTTCCCTATTGGATCTCCATTTCATCTGTATTACTTGGTGACTATAACTTGTCATAATCTTTTCGGCTGATTATAGTTTTGTCTGCCTTGCTATTTCCCATCAGATCAATATTACTGAAGTGACGGTACTTGTAACCTTACTAGCTGTCTATAGTTTTGTCCTACTTCAAACCCACCCCTCCTCATGGCTTTGTCCCATAAAACACCTTTGAGAAGCATCTTCTGGTCCTCCTTGTGTCTCTCTTAGATGGAAGCTATCTTTCTCTCGATGCATATTTCCTACTCTTAACTTCCGTTGTTCCTAGAACTCCTTGATTTTAGAGAACATGAACTTGTGTGTTGGATATCTAGCCGGTTTGGGGATTTGCTTCTATTCCCCCCATATCACTTTTGAACCCTAAAGTAAATGTGTTTATTGGAACAGTCAGGATCATCTGTCATTAAAAATTCTTTTCCTTTTTTTGAGGTACCAGGAGTTGAATCCAGGGCTTTTGCCCTGATCAACATCTCCAGCCTCTTTTTAATGTTTTACTGTGACACCAGACCTTCCTGAGTGGCTCATCTCTCTAGGCTGACTTGCCTTGATGATCCTCCTGCTTCAGCCTCCCAGAGAGCTACAATTACAGGCTTGCGCCACCAGGTCCAGTTTGGACGATGTAATCTGATGAGCTTCCTGGTTGCTGAACACCTGGAAGTGCTGAGAGGGTGGGATGCCCAGAGGCATAGACATTCTGCCCTCTTCCTTTTTCTACTCATTTCTTTATTTGGCTTTTAAATTGTATCCTTTATGATATTTTGATATTAAACTGATAAGAAAGTGATTCCCTGAGCTACCAAAGCAAATCAATCAAACTCAGGGTTACTGAACTCCAGATCTATAGCCAGAAGCTCAGAAGGACAGGCAACCTTCTTGCAAATGGTGGCCCTGTGGGACTGGGCCCTTAAACTAACTCGTAGGTTAACCAAATCATGGGATCCCTGGTCGGCGTCTCTGGAGGACCACTGTGGGTGTGGGGAGAAATCCACACATCCAGCCAGAAAAGCATGCTGTGTTGAGTGTGAGAGTAGAGAGAAAACACCTTGTTTTTTTGTTTACAAACCAATTCAAGCATTCTTTTTTTGGGGGGGGGCGGGACAGGGTCTCGCTTTGTAGTTCGGGCTGGCTCTGAGCTCACTATGTAGCCTAGGCAAGCTTCAAACTCAGCAATCCTCCTGTCTCTGCCTCCTGAGTGCTGGGATTACAGGTGTGAGCCACCACGCCAGGCATTGTGGTATGTGGTATTGGTTGCTGGTGGGTGTGAGTCTCCACGTCCAGCATTGTATGTGGTTGCCAGGGATCGAACTCAGGACCTTGCGCTTGCGAGGCAGGTGCCGGAACCACTGAGCTAATCCTCCAGCCCAATTCAAGCATTCTTGATCCCCAGTGACAAGGAGCTGCTGTGGATCTGGAAACTCAAGTATAAACAGCACTCCAACACTGCAAGAGGAAGCTGGAGATCCTATTACAGAGCAGCATGATGTCTAAGGTTTGGAATGCTGTTCATAGGTTCTCCTTGAATTATCTTCTTAGATGCACTTACTCATCTTCCAGTTTATTATCCCTAGGAATTAATAGGACTGGCTGGTCTAGAACAGAGCCAGTATGGTGTTTCTCCACCAAAAGTGCCTCACTCCTTCCCACAGTGCCTTGTGGTAAATAAAATGCCTTGTTCCTTCCCACAATGCCTTGCATTCATGCCAACAGGGAACAAAGCCAACATTGCCTCTCCAGTCAACTACACTCCTTCTTCCCATAATGCTACACATTCCCTTCTGTCCCTGGATGTCATCATCCCATTATAGAAAGACTCACCTGGGCTGGAGATTTAGCTCAGTGGTTCCAGTGCCTGCCTAGAAGTGCATGGTCCCTGGTTCAATCCCCAGTAACTGATTGCCGGTGCGTGACTCACGCCCACCAGCAATCAGTACCACATACCACAAATGCTGGGCTTGGTGGCTCAAGCCTGTAGTCCCAGCACTCGGGAGGCAGAGGTAGGAGGACTGCTGAGTTCCAGGCTTGCCTGAGCTACATAGTGAGCTCAGGGCCAGCCTGAACTACAAAGTGAGACCCTGTCTCAAAAAAAAAAAGACCCACCAATGAGAAAATAGCATAGTACCTTTCCACTTCCTGTTACTATATCCCTACCTACTATGGAATGTAGGATGCGTACACCTTTTGTTCTGGGCCACTCACCATTTTGAGAGTAGCCCGGTTGGTTACTCCTTCCCTAATAAAACCTGTTATAGATGCCTTGATCTTGGCATACTCTTAATTTTTCTATCAGGAATATTTGTTTCTTTGATGAGGGATGTGTAGCCACCCTTATAAGATGGCTTTGACCAAGAGATTAGAATGTAGCAAACCACCTAAGCAAGTGTGTAAGACCTGTCAAATGTGGAACTCCAGGACACAGGTGCAGAACACAGTTCCCCAACCTTGCACTTGGGATCAGTCAGAAAGTGCTATCTTCAATTCTTCTGGCATGAAATCAAGAAGGTCTGTGATTGGCAGTCCAGATCTGAGGGATGCGGGCTACAAAAGACTTCAGCTATTAACCTTGCTCTCATTTTGCAGAGCTTACTTACCTTTAATGAAAAAGCTCATTATCTTTCTTGAGTCTCTTGTCCAGTTCTTTGTTTGGGACATCAAAGACCTGGAAAGTCTACAGCAGCCCAGAATCCAGTCATATTTTGGTAATACCAGGCTTTCAATGATGCTAGAGTTTTCAAGGCAGCGTGCATCAGATAAGCTCTATACACACACTCCAGTAAGGCTCACGTTTGGGAGGTCTGGCCAGTATTTTGGAGCTTGATGCTAAAATGTGACTGCAGAATCTTCCCCGAGTGGTATCTGAGTTGGGAGACATGTTGACTGGTTCTGTGCTGGTGTTTTTTTTTTTTTGCTTTTTGGAGACAGGGTCTTGCTTTGTAGTTCAGGCTGGCCCTGAGCTCACTATGGTGCCCAGGCAAGCCGCCGCGAACTCAGCAATCCTCCTGTCTCTGCCTCCCGAGTGCTGGGATGACAGGCGTGAGCCACCACGCCTGGCACTGTGCTGGTGTTTTTGTTTTGCTTGTGGGTCACATTTGGAGAGAACAAAACTATGAGTGAGAAGACTGACCAGAGACAATAGGTTGTCTTACAGTCAAATGCTCAGGATTTCAAATAAGGCTCTCTATTATTTTTCCTTTCTCTCTCAAGTGTCTGAGACCTGAGGTTAATCATAGTTTTGAAATGTTGCTGCGTCCTTCAGAAGGGCATGTGCTATAATTAGTTGTTTTGACTTGAAATGAGATTCAGTGAGAATATGGCATTATAATGTCTGGGCCTAACCCTGGCTCCTTTGAAACTACTCACCCTGGACAAGATAAACCCTGTTAGGTCAATGTTCTTTTCTTTACAAATAGCAAGTAATAATCGAAAAGCTAACACTGATTCAATACTTATAATGTACCGACACTGGTAGAAATATTTGCACACAGGAGTTCATTTATTAAATCTGTTCTTCCAGATGCTAATCTAATTCACAGCTGCAAAGTTCCCTGTCATAAGAGGTTACAGATGCACAGATTTGAGGATAAGGATATGGACACTTTGAAGGGGAATGACAACAGTCTCTCTCTTACCGCCATAAGGACTTCCAAGTCACTAGGTGTACCTGGCATCTAATGCCCTACATTTAACTCTAAAGTGCTCTTTGGCACCGAGACAGTTAATCTTAAATCTTTTTTTGTGTGTGTGTGTGTGTGGTACCTGGGATGGAGCTTTGGACCTTATGCTTACAAAGCACGTGCTTTAACCACTGAGCTAAATAAACCCCCTGCCCCAAGATAGTTAATCTTGAGTGTCAGCTCGGTCAGGCAGAGAGCCCCTAGGAGATTAGTACAGCACGCTTCATTAGTAGTAGTAGTAGTCATACAGCATGCTTTATCTCACTCCTATCAAGACTGGTTAGAAATGGGTGCTACAGATAGCACACTGGAGTCATGGAAGAAGCTCCAAGATCCTCAGAGACGCCTGAAACCACGGAGGGTACTGGGCCTTTTGTATACTACGTCCTTTAATGCACACCTGGGATCATGTTAAATGGGCTCGGGCACGGTGACAGATGAACAACCATAATGAACAATAAAATAGAACAATTAGAGCAGTATGCTGTAATAAAATTAGCTGAGTTTAGTCTTTTGCTTTCAAAATATCTTATGGTGTATTTTTGGACCACAGGTGATTATAGCTAAAGTTGCTGAAAGCTAAGCCATGGATGAGGAGGACGATTGTAATTCCAAGCAGCTTGAAAGTTGAGAGACCTTCTAAAGGTCCTGTCCCTTCCTCTCCCCACCTTGCTAACAGATTTAACTAATCCTATCTGATTTAGATTAATATCAGTTACAAAGAAATTTCCCAATTTTGTATTTAGATATGTATATACTCCTTGGAAAGAGAAATCTTTTCAGAGTTAAACTTTGTTAGGTGGGTGGAGTACTGGGGTTCGAACCCTCTGTATTGAGTTATATTGCCAGATCTTTAAAAAAAATTTTGAGGCAGGGTTTTACAGGAGTTAAACTTTTCTATAAAGTGAATTAACCTAAATTAAATGCTTAATGTGCTTTTAAGTGATCTTAAATAGCTTTGCTATTAATGTGTCACCCAGGTTTATAAAAAAAGTTTTTGAGATCCATGCTTCAAATAATTTCTTTACAGTGCACCACAGCTAAATGATTCTCTCTTTACTGTGAACCCAAACACCATGGATTCCAGCTTAAATGACATTTGCCATCAACTAGCACATGAGCCTTCTATTTTCTTTCAAAATTTATGGATCCCTCCCTCTCTGTCTTTCTGTCTGTCTGTCACTGTGTCTCTGTCTGTCTGTCTCTTTCTTTTCTTCTTTTGAGCCAGGTACTCACTACATTTCCCAGGCTGGTCTTGAACTCCTGGACCCAGGGATTGGCATGCCTCGGCTTCTCTAGCAACTGACATGGCAGCCATACGCCACAGGACCCATCTCTGATCTTATTTTTTTCTCAAAGAAACAAATAAAATAAAGCTTTCCTTTTTTTGCATAAAAAGTCGATGCAAAAACAAACACAAGCTCTAGAATGGCCCTTCAGCTTTATGTGGGGGCGGGGAGACTGCTCCCGGTCTAACACTAAGACGCCTCAAACACAGGCAGAGGAGGAAGCCTGTGAGTCACGGCCCCTCCCCCAGAGTGGGGACAAAACTCTTGTCGGATTTGCTGGTCTGACTCCTCAGGATTAGTTCTGCTGCGAGGAGCTAATGAGTCTTCTGCCGGTGCAGAGCACCAAGGTCACAGCTTTCATTAGTTTACAACTGCTTATTGTTTTCAGAGCCCTGATTCTAATGTCTGGGTCTCTGGAGCTGCGTCTGCATTTCAGGACGTGGCAAAGAACTGACTTTGGTTTTCTGTAGCTCAGCACTAGAGGGAGGTAACCGCAGTGTCAGTCAGTGGGACGACACTGAGAAGGCCCTTTGGAGGACAGCCAAGTGCTCCTCCCTCCTGAGGTTGGAGAGGATGGGGTCATCTAACAGGTGCCCTGGAGGGGTGCCTTACCCCACTTTCTGTTGCTATAACTAAATACTGGGCACTGGAAACTATATAAAGAAAAAAGGTATTTAAAGCTCAGTTTGGAGCTACTTACAACAGCTCCAAATATAACTATTTAACCGAGGTCCTCCTAGTTCCAATGCCACATAGGCTCCTTGATGATTTTATCAGTGCTCCTGAATTCAGTTAACATCAATATGCTAATGGACCAAAAATCTAAGCCTCCAATCATATTTCTGAGTTCCTGATCCTCTTTCAACTGCCTTCTTTTTCTACTGTAGACCATCAAACTTAAAGGGTCTTGAGAGCATTAATTCTTCTTTTCCTCCAGACACTTTCCTGTCCAAGTAGTTTTGCATCTCACCCCCAAGAGCAGCCCAAGCAGGAGGTGAAATCACCCCTCCCAACTTGAGTCTCAATCGCTGCCCTAGTTTATTTTCTGTCACTATAACTAAATACCACAGACTGAGTAATTTATAAATAAAAGAAGGGTATGTAGCTCATGGTTTTAGAGTGCAGTGCCAGCATCTATTCAGCTTATGCTCAGCCTCTGGTGAGGCCCTTCTTGGCGGGCCTTGACTCTGCGGAGGGCACCACACTGTGACTGAGCAAGAGTGCTAGCTTGGGTCTTTCTATAAAGCCACCAACGCTATCATGAGCCCTCACCCTCATGACCTCAGTCCTAATGACCCCTAAAGACCCCACCACAAATCCACTAGTTGACTTTGAGAATTTAATTTCAACGTGAATTTTAGAAAGAACTTATATCTAAACCACAGCCTCAGCCCATCAACCACCAAGTCCTCCATCTAAACCATCTCTTGCTTGTGAACTTGGGGAATTAGGACATTAGTGCCTCTCCAGGTGGCTCTCAGTCCACCTGCTCCAGTCTTCCTTGGGCCAATGGAATCAAGGCCACTATGGTCACACACTTCCTGCGTGAAAACTAAGCTTGCTTTCCCAGTGCCCATAGGGTAGATAGTCAAAGAACTCAGTGTTCTGTGAGATTGTTCACAATCTGCCTATGTACTAAGGACCTTACCATCCTGTGTTTCATACATAACCCTCTCCCCTGAGCTCTTTCCAGGACTGCTTGCCCTTCGTATAGTTATGACGATCGTTCCTTCCCCCTTTGGGTAAGTGACGATAACCTCTAACATCACATTTAATCCTTAAATATCACTTCTTGTGTTCTCTGAGCTCTTGACGAAGGTGGCTCGACAGCATCCAGCCCCCTTGTCCCCTGGCGCTTGTTATGTTGCCTGCCTTGACACTCTTACCCATGGACCCCAAGGCTTCTGTTGTCTGAGGCAGGGTCACTTCTGTCTCACACATTCTCAGGGCTCTCAAGGACCTGCAATGCTCTGGGCCACTCTGACAGTTTCAATAATTTTTGTTTAAAGAACTAATTTTTTCACCCTGGCCTCTATGAAGCCTGGTAATGAGAGATACTTAATGTTTGTGAAGTAATTAAATAGATACTGCTCCATGACTATCTCTTTCTCTCTTTTCTGCCCCCCCAGGGAAACAAATGCATTTTCCATTAGAAATAAAACAAATAAAACAACAGCCACCGAATCTACTTTCCCATCCTCTCCACCAGTTCCTAGCACCTGTCCGCTGTTGGCTGCGTTTTTCAGAAAGGATGGTCCAGATCTGAGGCCTTCAAACTCATCAGACTCTGGGTTCTGCCCATACCTCCACTACACAGGTTCTCAAGCATAGTGGTTTTGCTTCCAGAGAGTTTGTGATGAAGCCTAGGATCACTTGGCTGTTGTGATTGGTGGGTGCTACTGGTACCCAGTGGGTAGAGGCCAGGGATGCTGCTTAGTCTCGATGTTGCACAGGACAGACCACACCCAGCCCACACTACCAACAGAACCAAGGTCGAGAAATCTTACTGAATCAGCTCTGGTTAAGATCATCAGTGATTCAGTTGCCTAATCTACTCGTCTTGATAAAGCCTTCATTTTATTTAAGTTTTATCGTAAAACACCTTTGACTACAATCTTTTTCTTGAATTCTTTTCTTTCCTAGGCTTCTAGAAATCTCATGTCTTCCCCCACCCCCCCTTTGGTCCTGGGATTGAACCCAGAGCCTTCCCACTGAGCTATATCGAGCCCCCCCCCCTTTTTTTATTTTGAGACAGGGTCTCACTAATGTCACTTAATTAGCTGCCCAGGTTGGGTGTAAACTTGTATCCTCCTGCCTCAGCCTCCCAGAGTGATTACAGGCATTCACTATCACATTCAGCTTTCTCATCTTCCTCTCATATCTCCTAGTTCCTACTCTTTGCCAAATCTCAAGTACGATGAGATTCCACAGGTGCCCACTACTTCGAGTGGCTTTAGGGACCGTATTATGCATGCCAGCGGCCAGCGTGGGTCTAACAGGCATGGCCTTTGGACTGGCTCCTCCCTAAGACTCAGCCTCTTCCTCTCTTTGGGATGGAACGAAGGAATCCTTGAATTCCCAATGTTGATCAGACTTCCTAGAATTTGAGTGCTGAGAACAGGGGCAGGAGGAGAGCAGCGAGGGAGGCCGTAACCAGACTGCTTCCTTCTTGCGGTGACAGCCTTCTGTGGTCGAGGAGTAACATCCACACCCAGAATGCGCCCACTCGCTCCATCCCACGCCCCCGATATGAGTGTCGTGTGCTCCCAACACCGTGTCAGCATCTCTCGGTCATTCCCGGTCACGCCCTGTGGCCGAGGGACGCCGGGTGCCTGATCCCCCAGGCAGGGCGAGGAGCTTGTGCTGCTGTGTCCTCCTTCCGGACGAGGACGCCCATCGACAGGAAGGTCTTCCCAACGGCACTGGGAATGCCAGGGGGCACAGATCACATCCTGCTCTCTCTCCTCTGGGCCTGGCACTTAGCATAGTGCTGGCACACAGTCGGGGTTCAAAACATTTTGAGGAGTCAAATAAACTATGAACGCTTGGCAGACCCTGGGAGTGGTGGTCGTGGTGTGGGCAGGGCAGTCTGCTACAGGCAGGGCTCCTCCGGGAGGGCTCAGGAGCGGCTGCGCTTTCACACCTCAGGACGATGCCCTCCGCTTTTCTCCGAAGAACAAGCCAGAACAACTCAGTCCTGTCGACCCGCACACTCAGCTCTGTCCACGAGGTTCAGTCAGTGATTTTCAGTTTTCTCCCTCACTATCATTCCTCTCAGGCCCCGAGAGTACAGAGAGGAGAAGATGGCCAAAGCCCGTGGGTCCCGCGTCCCGGCCTCCACCGCCAACCCGAAGCCCAGCTGGGTCCGCTCTGCCCCTTCACGTCTCTCCTCTGTGTCCCGTGGGGCAAACCGCCCTAATGGTGTTAGTCCCACCCGCTGTGTTAGAGTGTTGGGGGGTCTCAGGGAGAAAGAGATATGAAAGTCCCCTTTAAAAATAGGTATAAAGCATAAAATATTTTTGGAAATTTGAAAAAGGTCTGTTACCTCCCAAAGATAAATAGGCTACACTCAAGGGAATATTTTTACCTTTATTTTCTAGAGGTCGTGGTCCCAACCCAAGGCCCTATGGCTAAGATAAAGAACGGCAAGACAATAACTAGAGGAAACACTGAAATAACACTGGTGATGGTGAGTGGAAATCAATTTTGAAATAATACTAGAACTGTGTATTGAGTATATGGGATGTATATGAGACGTCAAAGCCACGAAACAACCCAACCATCTGAAACCTAGCATTCTGGAGGCTGAGGCAGGAGAGTCACGAGTTTGAAGCCAGCCTTCGCTACCCAGGGAGTTCCAGGCCAATCTGTACAACAGGATCAGATACTTTCTCAATTAAAAAAAAAAAACCCATACCAAAACAAAGTGAGGCCAAAAGCTAAATAACGGAGGAATAAAAGAAACATTCCCAACATTCTACCGTTTTAAAGGGATGGGCCAGATGCGGTCACCCTCAGTTTAACTCATCACCTATCCACCCGCCCACCAACTCCTGCCGGGTGTGAGGCTGGTCCAGCCCTCTGCAGAAGGCTGTGTACAAGCACAGCATCAGCGAGAGTGAGTGCCCAGGGCCATTGAGTAAAGGCCTCCAGGCCTCCCTCCGATACACAGACTGTCTTTTACTGTTCATCATTCACCTCTCTCCAAACACTACAAACTGAAGTTGAGCCTTTGTTTCTTGTTTTTAGGCCTTAGCTCAAGAAATTTATTTTTCCTTATTTGGAACTTTAAAAAAAATCGATTTTATTGGTATATTTTATATACATGTTATGATCACAATTGACATCGAGAATTTTTACTAGTACCTGACATAATTCTCATTTTTTACCAGTCCTGTCCCTCAACCTTCCACTCCCTGTATACCTAAGCTTTGATTCCTTTTTTTGAATCATTAGCTTTTTTCTTTCCCTTCTTTACTTATCCCTACCCCCCTTTTCCCTTTGAATATATTCTTACTATTTCATAATAACTATCATATATCTTGGAACTCATTTGTACCTTCAGTTTCTCATACCAGAGAAAAGATATGGTATTTACACATCTGTGTCCTATTTATTTCACTAATGAATATGTCTTCAAGGTATGTCCATCTGAGTATAAAAGTCTCAAATTTATCATTCTTTTTTTTTTTTGAGACAGGGTCTCGCTTTGTAGTTCAGGCTGGCCCTGAGCTCACTATATAGGCCAGGCAAGCCTCGAACTCAGCAATCCTCCTGCCTCTGCCTCCCGAGTGCTGGGATTACAGGTGTGAGCCACCATGCCCAGCACTGTGGTGTGTGGTACTGATTGCTGGTGGGCGCAAGTCACCACTCCCAATATCATGTCATTGTATGTGGCTACTGGATCGAACCAGGGACCTTGAGCTTGCCAGGCAGGTGGAGGAACCACT
Organism: Thryonomys swinderianus; assembly: GCA_004025085.1. NCBI lineage: Eukaryota > Metazoa > Chordata > Mammalia > Rodentia > Thryonomyidae > Thryonomys > Thryonomys swinderianus. Next base: position 34,235 of record PVIC010003274.1, read on the forward strand.
GAGCTAAATCTCCAGCCCAAATTTATCATTCTTTATGGCAGAGTAACACTCCATCTTATAAAAAAAAACCCAAATTTTCTTTATCCAGTCTCCAGTTGATAGGCATTTGGGTTATTTCCAAGGTTGAGCTATCACAAACAGGTACTATAAACATGGGTGCACATATGTCACTATGATATGATTCTTTTGTGTATATTCCTAGCAGGGCAATAGCAGGGTCAATTTTAGTATATGTGCTGCTGAAGCGAGCACAATAGCAGGGTCAAATGGGACTCTAATCCTAGATTTTTTTTAGGAATTGCCACACTGACTTCTATAGAAGTTGTACGAGTCTACATCCTCACCAAGAGTGGAGAAGGATTCCTTTTTCTCTGCAGCCTCACCAGCATTTGTTGCTGGCTAATTTCGAGATAGCAGCCATTCTTTGAGGAGTGAGAGGGACTCTCATTTTTTTTTTTTTTGGTACTAACTTTCTATTAGTGCCTGCAACAACTGTAGTATGATATAGTGAAAGTCAAGGCAAAACCAATGGCCTGGTGATGTCCCGAATCATCATCAGCAACAGTATCCTCAAGCTCTAACTTTCTCCTCCTTGGCACCCTTCCTACAGAATTTTGTCTGTCTTCCTTGTATCTGCTATTTCCCATGGTTTCTGGGATCATGCTTCTCAATCCTATAGCACAAGAGAAGAGCCAGAATTACCTTAAACATACCAGTGGGTGGGCCACCATGCACGGTCTAGCACTCTACTACACAGGTATTCTTGAAAGCTTCCCAGGTAATTCAAGATTGTGGGGCACCAATCCTTCTTACCATGTGAACCTTGGGCAGCAGCACCAGCACCTGGGAACTGTTAGCCACGCAAACTCCTGGGTTCAGGAATTCTGAGAGTTGGGGCCATGAGTTTTTGTTGTTTCAATAAAGTCTCCAGGATGTATGAGTGCCCGTTAAAGTTTAAGAACAATGGCCCTAGATGTTATAAATGTAGGAGGAGGCTGCTTCTTCAGGTGGCTGGGAAGAGGTAAGTGGGTAATTTTAGCATGTGGGGATTTGAGGATAGCTTGTGAATCCAGAAAGGGGCTGAGTCATTATTATTAACTCTACTGTGATGAGGATACCAGAGGCGGTTAGGACAGAAATAGGACACACAAAGTGTTGGTCATTGCAGGGGGAAAATGAGATTCTTTTTTTGTTGTTGTTGTTGTTATCTGTGTTTTGTTTCTGTTGTTTTCTTGAGACAAGGTGATACTGTATAGTCCAGGCTGGCCTTGAACTCTCATTCCCAAGTGCTGGGATTACAGGTGTGGGCTATCACACCTGGTTTGAGATAGGCTTTCTATCCTATGGAAACAAAATTATCCTGAGGGATTTAGGAGCCATCGTTTGGACTGATGGATTTAACGCTTATTTAGTATTCATTTTATATCAGTATGATTTTATTCAATTAAAATATTTTATTCAAATCAGTATGATTTCAGATTATCTGTGGATAATTTTCTAGTTAAATTCCCAGGTAAAGGGAATAAAAGGGTGAAGAAGAGATATAATAAATTTGGTGTAGTTACACATGGGGAAATTTCCTGGCCCTTCCCAGGAACTGCTGTGAGTCTCAGTTCAGAACTTGCCTCCTCTCACTCTGTCGGGAAGGAGAAGCTCATGTGTCTATAACTTCTTCATAAAAAAATAGGCATGAAGGCCATTGCTTCCTTGTTTTATTTTCTGGAAGATTCACCTGGCTATAATCTACATGTATCACAGCGATAAATGTGTCCACATTTGCCAACCTGGTTGTCTAATGGAGGCTGCCTGGAGTTCTGTGCTGAGGATTTTGAAGCTGGCCCCACACTTGTGAAATTCATCCTGGTGAAGTGAATTCTCTCCCAGTTATTGTAAGTGAACCATGGGATTTCTGCAGGAACCTTGCCTAATGGGACAATCATAGCAGGGACAGGCTTGGTTCCCCACCAAGGTGTTTGGCCCCGAGACACTGAGGACCACTGGAAGATGAAGGAGACTCTCGCTTTCACCGTCAGAGAACTGTGTCAATCCTCATGACCAAAAGCATGACGATCAGTAGTGCTTAATTATCTTACTGTCATTTGTCTTTAAGGGTAGAGACTTTGTTTGAGAGCAATACTTCAATCCAGAGAACGAAGTGAAAAAATATTCTGGTGATTCACACAGAACATCCTGTAGGTCACACCAACACTGTATATAACTTCTAGTCTTCACAAATTATCCCAGTTATTGCTGGGAGTCCACACTTGGTTTTGAACGTGTGTCATCTTAGAGCAAATCAAATGGGTCTGGCTGGGGTTTTTTTTAGCTCCTTGAGTGAGGATTCCTGATAACACCTAATCCCTGCGGTCCTGAGCCCCATGAGGGCACAGATGTGCTTCTCAGTGTTGCTGACCTCTCTCAGGACAGGAGCCTCTGGAACAGCTGGACTATGCCTACTTGTGTATAAATCCATGACAAAGAAAAAGAGCCTGCTCCCTAAGCACTTTTTTTTTTTTTAAAAAAAAAACATGACAAATTTCAGAAATGCCTAACCAGTCTGGATTTGTATGTTTGCATTCTTTGGAAATGTCTTTCCTAATTGTCAGGAGAGGTAGAGGGCTAAAGTTTTTTTTTTTTTTTTTTTTTTTTTTGCTTTTTGAGACAGGGTCTCGCTTTGTAGTTCAGGGTGGCCCTGAGCTCACTATGGTGCCCAGGCAAGCCGCCGCAAACTCAGCAATCCTCCTGTCTCTGCCTCCCGAGTGCTGGGATTACAGGCGTGAGCCACCACGCCCAGCATTGTGGTATGCGTGTCTCCACGCCCAGCATTCTATGTGGTTACCGGGGATCGAACTCAGGACCTTGTGCTTGCGAGGCAGGCGCCAGAACCACTGAGCTAACCCTCCGGCCCAGGGCTAAAGTTTTAAAATGGAACAGGCTTGCTTATTTAAACCGGAAAGGACCTATTCATAATGGAAAGGGAAAGCAGAAAAAGGTGGAAAGGGGCGGGGCACTGTGGGGCACGCCTCTGCTGTCTGCACTCTGGGAGGCTGAGGCCTGAGCTTTGCAGAATTGAGACTAGGCAAGAAAACCAAGTAAATAATCACCCAGCAGGCCCGGAGAGGTAGCTTGGTGTGAGGGCCTTGGGTTCAACTGCCAATACAAAAAAAAAAAAAGAGAGAGAGAGAATGAATAGAATGTGATATGGAAGTTTTAAGTAGACTACATTCTGATTATATTGTCTGATTTCTCCTTACTTGAGAATAGAAATAATTACTTGTCGAATGGGAGACCCCGAGAGAGAGCAGGTCTCAGCGTGTGTCTGCCACCCGCCTGCCAGCCTGGAGACACCAGTCCCCACTCTCCTCTTATAGTTTTCCTGCCTCACGTCCTGCTCCCCTCGAGCACAGCACACCCTGCACCCCACACTTTCCTTCCTGTCCCGCTTGCCCGACAGCCCGAAACCAGAGACCACGGGGACCCACAGCCTGCAGCTTCTCCACGCGGAAACGCCCCCGCAGCAGCGAGGAAAACCTGGCGGTTCCATTAACAGCCCGGGACCGTGATGCCCCCAGGGAGCAGCCCAGCCGGCTCCTGAGGTGCCACAAGGGACACCTCGCTCCTGAGGGCCTGCGGACGGTGTCTGAGGAGCGCCACCCCCATGGCTGATGAGACTCTAAGAAGAGGTCACCCCGAGGTGGAGCACGGACACAAGCAACATCCTGCACGCAGGAACAGGAGTCCACGGCCTCCCAGGCTCGAAAGCCGCCTTGCTCAGGAGCCGCCCTTCCCTGGGAACACACGGGCCGGGCAGTGGGCCGCGGACGCTCTGGCGTGTCTGTGAGACACAGGCGAGTGAGGGTAAAGCATAAAGCCTTTTCTTCCCGGAAGAAATGTGTAGCTGTTTGTTAGCAGTTACTATACTTGACAGACCCCGAACACATTCTCTGCTTTTGAAATTGCGTTCAGAAATGTCGGAGCCATATTTCTTCAGATCTGTGTGGCCCCCATTTACCTGTCACCTCCCCTTGTTTGTGTTTAACAGGTATTTGACTTTCCCTCAGTGGCGCTGCACCCCGCACCCCCACCTCTCCCAGCAGGGTCTGGACTCTGTCTGGCATCAGCTACGGAACCGAGAGGACCCTTGCACTCCTGTGCAGATTAGATTTCAAGCTGGGCCTTCCCGGGACAGCTCGTGGATAACACATCTGGCACAATGGATTTCCTCTTCCGGTCCCTCTCACATCCTGTCCCTTCCTCGCTGGCCATCAGTTGAGCTACTTTTTTTTTTTTTTTTTTTTGAGACAGGGTCGCACTGTGTAGTTCAGGCTGGCCCTGAGCTCACTACGTAGCCCAGGCAAGCCTCAACTCAGCAATCCTCCTGCCCCTGCCTCCCGAGTGTTGGGATTACAGGTGTGAGTCACCACACCCGGCACTGTGGTATGTGGTATTGATGGCTGGTGGGTGTGAGTCACCACACCCCGCATTGTATGTGATAACGGGGATCAGACTCAGGACCTTGGGTTTGCGAGGCAGGTGCTGGAACCACTGAGCTAAACCTCCGGCCCAGTTGAGCTACTTTTGATGGGGCCTGACTGTCCTAAAGTACCTGTTCTAATCACTCAGGAAATAAATTTTAAAAACAGGCCTGTTTTTAACAGTCTAGTCAGAATGTAATGTTATGCTCCATGGAAAGATCTGGACTGCTAAGTCAAGGTTAATGGAATAACTTTTATGATTAAGGAAATTAACACACACATACACACAAATGTGTGTTGTGAAGATAAATATAATTTTTCCTTCTTGTGGAAATACGTTGAGCCCATGCACTTCCTAAACAGATCCAGTATCTACACTTGAAGGCAAGGCCGTTTCCTCTGCATCATTAGTCTAGGTCCTTAAATTTGGCATCTCTTTCTTCCTAAAAAAGGCCGAACAGGGGCCGGAGGGTTAGCTCAGTGGTTCTGGTCCCGGCTTCGTAAGCGCAAGGACCTGAGTTCGATCCCCGGTAACCACATATAATGCTGCGTGTGGAGACACGCCCACCAACAATCAACACCGCATACCACAATGCCGGACGTGGTGGCTCACGCCTGTCATCCCAGCACTCGGGAGGCAGAGACAGGAGGATTGCTGAGTTCGCTGCGGCTTGCCTGGGCACCATAGTGAGCTCAGGGCCAGCCTGAACTACAAAGCGAGACCCTGTCTCAAAAAGCAAAAAAAAAAAAAAAATGCCGAACAGTAAATACTTCTTATGATCCAATAGAATGTGAAAGCCACCATAGACAGAAGAAGATGAGTGTGACTGTGTTTCAATAAAACTTAATTGTCAAGCTGATGGAGGCTGCGTCTGCCCATAGGGTTGAGTCTGTGGGTCTCTATCAAAACCTGAAAATTCTGTCTCCCTGAAGTATGAGCCAGTAGCGCGGAACCATAAACACTCACAGCTCGGTAGATGCAAACTATTTTGGTTCCTCAATGCAAAATGAAATGAGAGACTTTTTAGTAACTATGCTAGGCAGTTCTCAACCCTGATCAGAAACGTGACCTTCTGAGTCTTTTGCATTAGCCCAAAAAATCACAACGCAACACAACACAACACAACAAAACATAACACTGAGCCTGGTCAAAATGCTACGAACAATGCTGTTTGGCTGAAAACAGTCATTCAAATCTTTAATAACCATCATGGATTATGGATGACAATACAGAGGGAAAGCTTAATTTAGCCTTTTTCTTTTCTTCATTATCATCATGAATAAAACACCGGGAAGGTGCCACGTCTTTCATGTGTTGGCTTCTGTTGTTCGGGCCGCTGGTTTGATAACTGAGGGTGGTTTTCTACCCTCCTCTCTGACTTGTAGCGTGTGGCCTTGGTTTTGCATTAGCTGCCCAAGGACAAGATTTCAGGGGCTCTGTGGCGGGGATGGAGCTGCGGCTGGAGTTCCTGGTGGGTGTCGGACACGGGCATGACTGCTTGCGCCTTCTATTATCTGGCCTTAAGGGGTGATTTATTTCCTCTAGCAAGATCTTAGGGCTTGGCTATCATCTCGTCATGAGAATGGCTGTGATGCACAGAACAGGTCTGATTTTTCCCCAAATCTAGTTTTCTTATCTAACAGGCAGTTTATAAACTATGGAAAGGAATAGTTCTATTGTTCAAAAAAATGTCCCATCTAGTTTTACAGATTTATAAATTTCTCAGCAATGGTGTAAATTTAGGATATATTTTCACTAATTTCTTTGGTGTCAAAGTTGACATTATATAGTGTTTTTTTGTTTGTCTGTTTTTTTTTTGTATCAGAGATCAAACTTGGGACCTTGCACTTGGGAGGCAGGAGCCAGAACCACCGAGCTAAATCCCTGGCCCTGGTTTTGTTGTTTTGAATGAAGGGGCTTGTTTCCTCTGTTTGGATGAAGTTCATGCATTTCCAGCTTGTTTCTGGGAAGTCCCTCCCAGGCCTTCTGAAGGTGATCCGACTGAGCTCCGAGCCAGAGTGAGCTGGGGCATGGTGGCCAGGGCAGGGGCTTCAGAGATGTGGCACAGGGACATGACGGGCTTCTGCGAGAAACTGCCACCGGTTTCTATAAATTAGACAGCCACGCGGTTGGCCTGTGGAGGCGCGTGGAGGGTTCGCTCAGAGAGCAACACTGGTCAGGATTCTTGGTTCAGCCAAATTTGCAGAGGGCAGCACCTTGCAAGATTATTTTTATGCATAGGAAGATATAATTATCCATTCTGGAATCTTCTAAAAAGTTATTTGATAAGTTACAATATGAAGATGAACAAACTAAAGAAAATCAGAACATCCGAAAAAAGACATGGATTAAAAAAAAAAGCTTGGATTCATGCTAGGCAAAGCCTTTTTCACTACATTGATTACCTGTCAGAACCCACTATTTATCTGTCTGCGTAATTCTTTCCAAAGGAACTAAAAAGGGGGCCTATTTGAAAAATCTATTGTTTTAATGATTCAATGGGTGCAGAACATCAAATTTTCATGATCACACTTCCTAAAATAGAAATGCATTCACTTATATTTCAAAGGAATTTAGAATCGAAGGAAAAGTGATTTTCCAGCATTTGTATCTTTGGATGGTTTTTTCTTGCTTATATTCTAGATGAAAATGACTGTCTGAGGTATATATGTATGTGTGTGTGTATAAATTTTTTTTTTTGAGACAGGGTCTCGCTTTGTAGTTCGGGCTGGCCCTGAGCTCATTATGTAGCCCAGGCAAGCCTCGAACTCAGCAATCCTCCTGCCTCTATCTCCCGAGTGCTAGGATGACAGGTGTGAACCACCACGCCTGGCTATATATATATAATTTTTGACATTATATATATATTTAAATCTTGGTATTTCCAAGGGAGTGAAATGAATATAATGAAGATAAATAAAATGAATTAATCCTATTAGCATTTTGCATGTGAGCGGAGGTATTCTGCCAGTAAACATAAATGTCTAGGGACACACGAGAAACAACCTCACTGTGAATTTTCAGTTGTTATCCAGTTCTGGTATTTTAAGTATTCAGGATGATGTGCAAACTCTATGTAGAAACAGCAGAAAGATCACATCCCATCAAATCTGAAGCCAGATTTGGTGAGGACGGGCACTATCTATGTATCATGAACATTACTCTGGAGACTAGAGATGCCAATTTTCTCATTGCAACAAAAACTCTACTCCCGTGTTGGTACTGAGGCTCGAACCCATGGCCCGGCACATGGTAAGTAAGTACTTCGCCCCTGAACGACATTCCTACCCTGTTTTACATTGTGAGACAGAGTCTCATTAAGTTGCCAGGCTTGCCTGAGGCTAGTGACGATCTTGCCTCGGCTTCTAGAGTAGCTGGGTTGTGGCACTTCACTTGGCAAGAATTCTTAATATAAAGAGTTAGAGCTTCACTACTGCTTAAGAGGTAGAATCACTACACCAGGCCAGTTCCAAACAAAGCTACCCAGTTAAGAATCCTTCAAAGACCCAGTTGTTACAGCACATTCCTGGAATCCCAGCATTGTAGGAGGCAAGGCAGGAGGATGACAAGTTTGAGTTTGTCTGGGCAATTTAGCAAGACCTTGTTTCATGGAAAGGGCTAGGATGTAGCTCCCTGTGAAGGGTCCAGTTTAATCTCCAGCACGTCCCCACTCTTCCCAAACAAATCTTCCCATGTTCCTAGTTAAGTCTTCAGAATTACCACGATTATCGCCACCATCACTTTGTGGTGCTGAGGGTGGAACCCAGAGCCTCATGTATGCCAGGCAAGTACTTTAACACTCAGCTACGCTCGCAGTCCTTCAGAATTACTAGTGAGACTTTGCTCAGCCATGAAGGACATCGGAAATCTAGAGGCGGAGAAACCATGTGCTCTCCTTTGCAAGTCTAAGTTAGATGTTCTTTTAGCTAGGTGGGATCAAAGAGGAAAACTGGGCCTGCCGAAGAACATAACTGTGGGAGAACCCCTATATTTTTCTTTTTGTTTTTCACGGGCCTTTCGATTACTGACAATGTTTTTTAAAGATTTAATCTGAAACCTCCATTTCAGTCATTTATTTTGCTCTCCTGAATCAATTTTCTTCTTTCCAAATTGAGAAAATCAACCATAAAATGTGATTTGTTATGCTCTGTAGCAAATAACTAGCCAGTTCTCCTAGTGAGAAGTGAATCTCTCTTTTTTTGAGGGCTACTAATTTTTAACATCAACTAGAGTCAGAATACCCGGTTTTAAAATTCTACTTTGGGCAGAAAACACTAGTCAATTTGGCAAGTACTATAACCATTGAAAGACTCAGCTTCCTTATCTGTAAGTTCTAAATTGTTCTAATCTGTTATTCATCCAGGTCCCAAAGACACCTTTTGACGAAATTCACCAATAGCTAACTATACGTCATGGGCACAACCTCATAATAACAAAAATTTCTGAGCTCATATTAAGCTCTAATGTTCATTGCAATAAAGTTGCTTTTCAACCAAAGTTGGGGCCATTCTCCAGTGCCTCATAAAATGATTTAACTCACAGTTTATTCCTCAGGCTCCTGGTAATTTCACAGGTAGCTGAGAGATAATCCATGGATAATATGATAGTAATATATCCTGTGACCGAGCTAGGTTATGAGCAGGTGAAAAGATCACATGCTCCCGGGTTTCTCAGGGTCCCGTAGAGTTAGCTTGGGTCATGAGACTAGTTCTGGTGTGTGTCTGTGGATAGGAGCGATGTATGGACCTCCTCCACCACCTCTTCCCTTGCTCTCACCACCTCAGAGTGATGTGTTCTACAAGGGGCTAAATGGCACGTAGTGACCAACAGACCCCCATTAGGCTTAACTCCAATAAGAAATAAACCACCACTCCTTTAAGACACTGGGATTTAGGGTTTGCCTTTTATAGCAGCAAGTATTACTTATTCTGACTCAGAAGAGTCTCAGATTCATGTTTATAATCTAGTATATTTAGGAAAATTACTCAGTCCTCTGGATGACCTCGTATGGCAGGTATATCTTAGGGTTGTGGAAAGTGGGGTTTGTTCGAAGACTAGCTAGTAGGTGCTATGGAGTTTTCATGCCCAGGTCTAACTGCAACATCTCTTATTGTTCTTTCTAGGAGACTGGTATTTACCACATTCCTGCTGGTTTGGGACCAATGGCAGTAAATAGTGGCTTATACTGCTCAATAGAACTGTTTCATGCTACATGATGGGCCGGTCATGCATGTACCACTGATAGTTCAGAGAAGCTTGACAGTGGAGGCACATGGGGCAAAAAAGAATTAAGGTATGTTATGTATATATACCAACCCCACTACGAATGTAATAATTATGTAGTATTAATATGCACTAAAATGAAAACAAAATGCATATTTCTGGCTTTTCCTTCAGAGTTTGGATTAGGTGTATGGGATGGGGCCTGAGAATCTGCCTTTCTAATATCTGATTTATGCCTCTCTCTCTCTCTGTTTTTTTTTGAGACAGGGTCTCGCTTTGTAGTTCAGGCTGGCCCTGAGCTCACTATGTAGCCCAGGCAAGCCTGGAACTCAGCAATCCTCCTGTCTCTGCCTCCCCGAGTGCTGGGATGACAGGTGTGAGCCACCACGCCCGGCACTGTGGTATGTGGTATTGATGGCTGGTGGGTGTGAGTCACCCACCACGCGCGGCATTGTATGTGGTTACTGGGATCGAACTCAGGACCGCAATTGCGCTTGTGAGGCAGGTGCCGGAACCACTGAGCTAAATCTCCAGCCCTCTCTCTGTTTTTCTTATCTTCCAAGGATATTTGCACCTGCAAGCTTGAACTGACTTTGCTTGAGCCACTGACTTAGAACTTCACGATCCCACAGGTACCCAGGAGAGAAATTCTGCTCAACAAAAAAAACTAAAGGCAACTAACAATTCTTCTCCGCAAGTTCCCAGAAAGTAGGAAAAACCTGGAATTGGAAGATGGATTTCTCTTGGCCACTGTTGCCTCTGAGCTCATCAGCTCTGGTTCCTCACCCACAAGGCCACAGTGCACCTAGCAGTCTTTCCACGGGGTTATGGTGAAGATTATTCGATGAGGGGCTGATGGGGAAGTGTTCTAGCAACAGCACAAGGCCTTCAAGCCACGTGTAACACACTGCTGGGAACCATCACCCCGACAGGCTGATGCTAAATGCGGACACACTGATTTTCCTTTCATTTAGCCAAAGTCCGGGAACCAGAACTTCCTTTCTGCATGTGCTATGAGGAGGCGCAATCGGTGAGAATGATGACAGCAGGTCAGGCCGCTAATGACTTGGAGAAAGTCGCTGAGAACGGAAAGGAGGGTGTCAGTGAGGCGTCAGGCTTTGAAGCTTTCCCTTCATCAAACTTCAGAGGAGCCGCTGAAAATATGACCCCAGGGCTCCTCTGCTGCCCATTAGCGTGTGGCGGACGGTAGCGTGTCCTCCGCGCCTCCTGCACTACACTCTGAAATGCTGCTGCTGGGATAATCAGTCAGTTCCAAAAAGCTGTGCTGGGAGGCGAAGCAGGAGCATCATGAGCCGGAGCCCAGCCCGGGCAACTTGGTGAGACTCTGTCTCCAGATAAAAACTACAAATAAAATAGGAAAGCTGTGAAACAAAAAACAAAAGCTCCGCAATCTCCAAGGATGGCTGCTTTCTTTCAAAAATCCTCTGCAAGTTTCTATCATAGAGATTGATTCAGCTCCTGCTGGTGAGGCTGCTCTCTTTGGCGGCCACGCTGACTCTATCCTGGAAGGCACGGGCTGCCTGCACAGCTGTGCGTGCAAGACTCGACCAAGGAAGTGCTCCCTCCCCAAGATGGGGCTCTGTGCCCTGACATCTGGGCGGGGCATGCAGACCGACCCCCCCCCCCCAGGCAGACACACCGGTGCACTCACGTGCAGCACGCACACACACACGCACGCAGCCGGGGACCGGGACTCCAGCCCACCCCGGCCGTCCTGAGCTCAGTCTTGGCTGCGTTCTTCACAGTCGGTGGTTGGGCCGAGAGTCCCGGAGGCTGCGATCGTCCCGGGAGGGATCAGAGACAGTCAGTCCCCGGAGGTCTCCCGGGAAGGGTGCGACCCACGGCCCAGGCCGAAGCATCTACATATATGTTTATAAAGCTGCGTTCTACCTCCTGCAAGCGCCTCCCTCACACCTTGGAACAGTCTTCTCGCCTTTCACTGCACAACAGTAACAACAAAGCCCAGGAGCGTGCGGTGTCTTCTACCGCCCACCGGATGGCAGCGACCCCAGCACCTTGGAGGGGCTGGGTCCTCCCTCAAGGGCTTTCAGGAAGGATTTTCGATCTTGGGCAGTGAGGTCCTGAAAGATGTCAAAAGGTAGGAAAGCAGCTTGGTGTCACTCGCTCAGCGTCCCCGTGTCTGGGACGCAGAGGCGGCTCAGCCCAGCGGTCACCTCAAGTCACGTCTGTCCTGATCTGACTCGTTCCCATCATGACACTTCAACTCGGTGCCTGATGTCTCCTTTCCCTTCCACGTGAGGTCTCGGGATCTATGGAAAAACTCCCTTAACAGGAGCCGCTCCCCTCCGGTCAGTGTGGATCTGAAGACGGCAGGTCCGGCTCCCTCTTCCATCCATGTTGGATCCTCTAGGCTGTGTCCCGTCTCACGCCGTCTTCACAGCCAAAGTGAGCGGAGGGAGAAGCAGGACGGCGAAGGCTGGCTCCGGAAGGAGGCTATCCCCAAGCTTCACGCAAGTCCATGCCCCCTTCTATGGTTCACATAGTAAACTCACCGTGACGCATAGCCAGGGACCCTATGGAAGTCCAAGTTGAACGGAATCCACAGAGCCCTGGATTGCCATTCTTATTTTTAGAAAGTGTTTTTGTGACAGAAGAAATTATTTAGCCTGAGGAGATGCCAGCTCACACTTGGCACTTGTCCTTAGGTTCCCAGGGGAGACGTATATGCTACGGTGCAGGGAGGTGCTGGTGTGTCAGCTGAGTGGCATCAGCTTTCCCAGACCATAAACATGATGCGAGCCATATTTTGAAGTCACGAATATTGTATTTTATTGCGTGGACTGTGAGCATAAAAATGAGTTTCAATTTTCTCCTTTGAATACTGTATCATGATTTAATGCAATACACAACTCCCAGGATATATTCCTGTATATGCTGCTTATAGTGAGGACAGTGTGGACTATTTCGGTGTATGAAATACAGAATCACGGTACTTCTTTCTAGCATGTCATTAAGTTCTAAGTGAGACAATTAATGTGCTAGGTTTCACGGGGCAGGATCAGGTGATTATTTTGTCCAAGTTCCTGATGTCATACGCCACCCCTTCCACAAACAGGAAGATAGCGGGTTTACGTGATGGTTGCAATAAGCGACGAAGGGGCAGAGAGGGACAACCGTGGCACTTTTCAAAAGACAATGATAGCAAAGCCACTGCACAGAGCCAGGGGTGCTGGTTTCCATGGTTATATATAGCTTCACTCCATCAATAACAGCAAGTGCTTTAACCTCAACTTTTGACTTCCTAGCTCGTAAGCATGACGGGAAAGAAGCAGCATGGCTGTGGAAACCAGGACCCAGCTTCCCGTGCGCTCCGTTCTGAGGAAAATCCGAGTAAGTTCCCGAGACGCCGTGAGTCAGAACGGACGTCCTCCTTGGGAAAGTGACGGACTGTTTTCAGGACTCATCTGTACACACGTGTTTGTGCAAAGTAATTTGGATCCTACAGAGGTGAATCCCTGATTGCCACGGGTCTACACACACACACGTTCACGCTTCCATTTCCACACTGACTCTTCCTGCCTCATTACCTCATCTCATGGGTAGCACGTCACAGAGACTTTGGAAATATACTGTAAATGTGTATGTCTGCTGCTGCACCTGCGATGGGAACCTGGTCACCCTGGGCTTCACTCAGTCCGGGAATCTACTGTTTGGTCTATGTCATTGCGATGGCTAGGATAAATGTCCCCTAAATCACTCTGGCACTACTGGGAGGTGGTGGAATTTTTAAGGGGGGTCTTTAGGTTTCCGGGGGCCTGCCTTTGAAGGGGGCTATGGGACTCCAGCTTCTTCCTCGTCCTCTTTTTATGCTTATGAATTACCACGAGGTAAGCAGTTTTGCTTCATCATGCAAGGCAATGATACTGCCTCGATCAGAGATTGAAACCTGTAAAACTGAAAAGGACTTTTCTTCTTTATTTGCTCATTGTCTCAGGTATTTTGTTACAGTGATAGGAAACTAATGAGTTTTGTTAAAATTGGAATTATTGGCCTGGGATTTAGCTCAGTGATTCTGTGCCCATTTTGCAAGTGCAAGGTCCTGAGTTCAATCCCCAGTATTGGAAAAAATAGATAAATTCAAATAAATAAATAATAAAAATATGGAAAAATTGCAATGATTATTTTACTTCTTTCTTTTTCTTTTCTTTTTTTTTTCTGAGACAGGATCTCGCTTTGTAGTTCAGGTTGGCCCTGAGCTCACTATGTACCCCAGGCAAGCCTCGAACTCAGCATTCCTCCTGTCTCTGCCTCCCGAGTGCTGGGATTACAGGTGTGAGCCACCACGCCCAGCTTTTTTTTCTTTTTTTGAGACAAGGTCTTACTATGTAGTTCAGGCTGGCCAAACTCAAAGCAATCCTCCTGCCTCAGCCTCCTGAGTGCTGGGATCACAGGTATATACCACCATGCCTGGCTGGAATTATCATTTTAAACTTTCAGATATTTCAGAAAAACTGCCAAAGCTAGACCTTCATTTCTCCAAAATGATACCTCTGAAGCCCAATAGTGTCAAACCCTTCTACTTAAGGGACTTTCCATTTCACCCCAGTTTCCAACTTTCCCTGTTAGAAGTCTCACGCCTGTGTCATTTCTGCACACTATCTATCCGCCTGATCAAGGGTTTAACATTTGTGTACCCTTTTCTAAGCAGACTCATTTTGTTTTCCTAAGTGCTAAGGGTTGAAATTTATAGGTTGAAGTCCTGCATCCCAGGACATCAGAATGTGGAGACAAGGTCTATATAGAGGCCGTCGAGTGAAATGAGGGCGTTAGGCAGGCTCTCTCCAGCGTAGCTGTTGTCCTTACACAAATGGGGAATGAAGGCTCCAGAGGTGCTCAGGTGGGCAGAGTGGCATGTGGAACCGAAGGCAGAGACTGGGCAATGCACACATGCTGTGCGGTCAAAAACTACGGGGAACCTTTGTATTATGAACTTACTACAGTGAAAAATACATTGCAATTCGCCCCCCTTGAAATGCTCCCCCTTGCATCAAACAGACTTATCCCATTGTTCCTGCCACTTCTGCAGCAGTTCCGAAGCCCTCTTTGGTGAGTGTCTTTAGCTGCACCGTCATGGCTGCCTTGATGTCTTGGATTGATTCAAGGTGCTCACCCTTTATGATGATTTTACTTTTGGCAAGAGCCAGAAATCATGTGATGCCAGATCTGGTGAACTGGGTGAATATGAGGACACACACACACACACACACACACACACACACACACATATATATATATATATATATATATATATATATATATATATATATGTATATATATATGTTGGTTTTTTTTTTTGGCACTGGGGATTGAACTCAGGACCTTGCACTTGTGAGGCAGGGGTGGTGCCACTGGACTAAATCCCTGGCCCTCTATAATGCTTTTATTGGACAAAAACTGCCATGAATATTTTGAGTCACTTCAAGACACTGAGGCAGCCATGAAAAGACACTTAAGAAAGAGGATTTTCAAGAGAACTTCACAAAGTGGCAAGAATGATGAGAGGCGTGCGTCTAAAGAACGGGTGAATATTTCAGGGGATTAATGGCACTGTGTCTTTTACTGCAATACATTTACTCAATTTTTTATTTAAACATTCGCTGTATTTGTTGATTATACTGCTCACAATACCAGCGCACGCCAGTGAGGACACTCTGACCTCAAACTTCCAGCCTCCAGAATCAGGGGACGTAACTTTCTAACACGTAAATCCAAAGCCAGGCAGCAGGGTTCTAAGAGTGTCCACACAGAGATGTGTCCATTGTAAGCATGGGCTCTGCCTGCCCCCAAGAAGGTGGGTACTGAAAAAAGTCTGGTCAACTACAACTGCAAAAAAGACGCTGCCAGTTCGCCGCTGGGTGAGAGGGTGCTGTTTCAAGGGCAAAGAGAGTTTCGCGAGGACAGAGCGTGTCAGGGAGGCGGACTGCCCGTTTTTATTCACACCATTTAGACCGCAAGCTCCTGCAGGATCCTGTGAGATGCCATCTGTTCTTTTCTTCCCCGGATTTCCATTCTGTGTGGCTCAAACATCCCAGATGGAACTAGTCAGGCCCAGGCTGAGGCTCACAGGTAAAGAGGTCTGGCTAGTGGGTGCCCCTCGGCCAGAGCTGAAAAGCTGGTTATTCCCAGCGCGGGCCTTTGGGTGTGCAGTAGTCAAATGACTGCATTTACCAGCTCACTTTCTACAGGATGTTTCAGAATCAATTCCCCCCGACCTCCAGTGGTCCTGAGCTCCGGCCTTTGGGTGGTTCCAGCCCGCCCACCAATCCGGTGTGGTGTGCATACCTGTGAGCCCAACAGTTGGGAGGCTGAGGCAGAGAGATCACAAATGCAAGCACAGGCTACATAGTAAATTCAAGGTCAACCGGGACTTCCTAGAGACAGCCTACCGCAAAAATCTAAACTAAATGAATAAATAACACGACAGGTACAAATCAAGATAAAAACAAAAATGTATGCTCATATGTCCATGTGCACTGTTTATTTATAAAAAACTATATTTTCTAAGAAAATACCACTGTACTGATGTACAGTTACAACGCACATCTAACATAGGTGCAAAGAACGAAAGTCCAAAGACTTCTACAAACTAGACTTAAAGAGAAGTTCCACTTCAGTCCTGTATCCCGCTAGGCCCCGCTCACCCTTTTCTCTGCAATACCCCGGACTCCACGGGCATGAGACACGGGAGCAGTGTACGCTCTCTGGTCTCCTTCTGGCTCCTCTCACTAGGACGGTCCACATACCTGTAGCAGTGAGTGACTGAAGTCATTCTTATTAACTAACCCAGCTGACTTCCTGACCTGAGATGGGGGACAGTCTGCTCACCAGCATCAACAGGCAAATGCCTGTTGGAAGAACAGGAAACTAGGCACGTTTAGGTAGACACTGCTGTACCATTGGGAAGTTCTGTGGAAATCAATGCCATTTTATTTCCTGTCTTCCCCTCCTCACCCCATTGCATTTTGGGATCATTCTTGGAGAGCAGCGCATCATTTATTTTTCTTACGTTATTAAAACTGTCAGGCTAAAATTATATCGTTTTATCTTGCTTACTCCACAAGGACTGTGTCCTTGGCTGTATGCTTTTCAAGGAGCTTATGATTTCTAGAACATTACTGCTGCCTCCCGCACCCCGAGAGCAGCGCAGCCCAACGGCTTCAGACACGCAGACTCTAGGACGGCTTTCTGCGTCGTTCTCAGGGCTGACGGCGGCGTCAAATGTACATCTTGCGTGTGATGACCAAATGTCTTAGTCTAAGGTTCAGGAATCAGAGCAGAGGCCAAGCTTCTGTGTCCAACACAGCTCTTTGTCAAACAGTCACCCATGTGCCAGGCACTCAGATGGCCCCTCGTCCTGCCTGGCTTCAGGATGAGTGAGTGGCTGGAAGTAGAGTTGGCCTGGTTTGCAAAGGAGATCAGCCGCTAACGCTCCGGGTGTGAATCGGTGGTCTCACTGCCTCTCAGACAACTCTGAGATACCGGATGGGCTGAACTCTGCCACCTGTCACCCGCCAGATGCTGCCGACTGCCTCTCTGGAGGCACAGAACCCTCGGGTGGTACGAGCGAACAAAGACGAGGTGGACCGAGCCAAGGATGAGGCCACCTCAGGGTCTCGGCTGGGCCACTGCTGCCTCTCTTTCCCCAGCTTGGGCGTCCTCTCCTGCCACCGACCAGAAGGAAAGGAGGCTGGGAAGGGTTGTGTACTGTGGGAGACCCTCGGTGGATGTCACGAACTCCAGGAGCGCCTTCCGGTTATTAGGAGGGAGGGACTGAGAGAGGGGTGATTCAAGGACAAGGTCTCGAACGCAGAGTTTTCTCCTGTCGTAGATGGTTTACACCCCTTCTCGCCCTGGGTCCTGTCCTCGTGCTGGACGGCTGGCCACGGTGGTGGTATGTGGGTGGGCTTAGGCCCGAGGGGTGGGGCTGCCTGGGGATAACAAGGTCTTTTCCATTTTATCAGTCCATGACAGGTAGAAGGGTCTTATCATGGATAATGAGCAGGTAGCCAACCTGGATGTCTGTCTGTCTGACTGTCCCCGCCATGCTACACTACACTTTTTTCCCTCCATCTGCACAGAAAGCTTCCATTTGCCCCGCACAGACCTGGGGCTCAGTTTGTTTGGTGGCAAAGATGGCAAGGAAGGAATGACCATGAAGGATGTGCACGCCGGGGCCCGCTGCTTCTCTTTGCCCTCGGGCCCTCCCTCCAAGGGCAACCCCATGTGCTTAATGGTAAACGCGACAGAAGTGGGTCGGGAAACAGCCCAGAGTCACAGCGTCCTCACGCCCGCCCACGGGGGCGAGGCCTGGGGAGGCGGCGGCCACTGCCTCCCCATGTTCTGAACCAGCTGTGTGAGAGGGATGGGCTTTGCGCAGAGCAGAAGGGTCAGCACCAGGCCATGCGCGAGAGGTGGCGGCAGCTCAGTTCGGTGGAGGGGAGAACAGTTCACCGTCAGACTCCCGGGAGCGCTGTAACTAGAGAGACAGACGGAGTCCTCCAGGGCTGCACAGCACAAGACCTCACTCCGCAGATGGGACCTTTACGTGCCACCCCGTGTCATCACCACGACACCCTCCAGCAGGAAGCCAGGTCCACTGAGAAAGGGGCTGCCCTTAAGTGCCACAGTGAGGGGGTGAATGGGGACCGTGACGGTGCTGAACGATCTGGTCCTGCCTGACCTCTGTGTGCGTCTCTTTCTGCGCCCGGGCAGGGTACTAACTACTTGCTAGGGCTGCTGGGAAGAGCAGGTGAAAGGAGAACAGGACACTGACAGCTCGCCATCTGTTTTAAACAGCTCACTGTTTTACAAATGCAGAGTCTCAGGCCAACAGGACAAGGACTTGGGGCTACGCAGCTAGTTAGTGGAAGGGCCCGAGGAAGCCCGACGGACATCTCCATACTCCACCCCAGCGGTCAGCACAGTGCATGGCACACACTGAGTGCTCGGCGTATGAACTATTATCACAGCGCAGCGGCGGGACACGGAGCGCAGAGGGGAGCTTGGGAGCCCTGTCCCTGGGGTTCTCCTACACTGGTCTGGCACACAAACATCTCTCGCACAGGGAAGGGAAAGGCTAAATGCCTAATAGATGTAAAAACGTTAAAGACGCATGGCACAGTGATGCATGCGTAGCCCTGCTCACCACAGCATAATTCATAACAGCTAAATCTTGGGGAAGGCCTACATGCTCATCCATAGATGAGCGGATAAAGAAAATGGAGTTATTTGTAAAACATGGATGTACTTGGAGACCATAATGTTAAGTGAAGTAAGTCAAATACACAAGCTTAAATAGCGCGTGGTTCCTCTTACATGTAAGTCAAAGTATAAATAAAGAGCAAAATAAAAGACAGATAATAGGAAACAATAGTAGATGTTTTACAAATGAGAAGGGGACTAAGAGATAGAGGAAGGGGGACGGAGCGGATGGCTAAGGGGATGGACGAAGGATTAAGATGAGCTATGTATGTGTACCAACTCCCCGTGATGAGGTTAATCATCACGCACTGCAAACATGTATTAATAAAAATACTAAAAAACAACAAAACGCTTAAAATGCCTGACCAATAATGAGTGCTAAATGAATGTTACCTACCGTGAGATAAACATGGCTTAGACTACAACACACCCAGAGATGTTTAAAGTGTTCCTGTAACAGGAAGTTATGCCGACGGCTTTAATATCCACCCACGAAGCCAGTCCCTCAAGAGGAGCCTCAGGAGCATCATCACCAGCCACGGAGCCCGCAGCAGAGTCGGCCTCTTTGACTGCTTCATGCTTAACCAAACCCAGCGCCCATGGGCACGCGTCGCTCCTCCACCCCAGCAGGGGGCGATGCTGCTCCTGTAGACCTTACTCTCCCCGGAAAGCTCTCCGTCTGCCTACATTTCAGTGCCATTTCCGAGATCTGGCGAGTCAAGGAGAAGAGCTACACAGGGACCCCTAAGAGCAACACGGGATGTTCTCCATTGTGTTGGAAAACCCGGAAATTATTAGAGGACACCAAGGACTGAGCCAGGCGTGGAGACTGTACTCTTACTACCACCCGGGCTCCGTCGGGCAGGGGAGCCGCCACCCTACCTGGTGAGCTTGGTGCCGATCTGCTGCCTCAGCTCCAGCCTCTCCTCGTCCGTCTGCCTGGGCAGGATGTTCTTCTCTTCCAGCTCCCGCTTGGAGGGCCTGTTGCTGAGTTTGATGGCTAAGGAGTCCTTCCTGCAGACCTTCATGGCCAGGGAGCCTGCAGGGGGGAGAACTGAGTCAGGGATCAAGGACACGGACCTGCGGGCTCCCCAGCTGCTGATGCAGCCCCAAGGGGCAGGAGGCGGGAGGGAGGCACAGAGGGCTGGACACCGAGGTCCTGGGGTCCCTGCCATCACCACGATGCAAATGCCGAGCGTCGTGGGGAGCGGTGACCAGGTCTCTGCCGCACATGCTTCGGGATGCGACATCGCAAGGAAGGTCAGGGGAGGCTGCCGCGGCCTGCGGGGGTGGGGGGCTCAGGGCCTGGCAATCCGCCACGGCTTCATGGGGGTGGGGCTGACGCCTGGAGAGGGAGGGGCCCCAGGTAGCAGGCTGGTGGGAAACGGTACCTGCGCATGCTCGGGGGTAATGGGGCCCCCAGGGGCACAGAGATGCGTCTCTCTGGGGCTGCGGCAAGGGGCCTGGAGAGCTGGGTGGGAAGGGGGGGCTGGCTCAGGTGGGAGCGGAGGCAAACACTGCACAGCACGCCCCCTTCTGGGCCTGCGCTCTCTTTTTAGGTCGTGGGTTTCCGAGCAGCCAAGGCTGGGCTTTGTCCCATCTGGTGTAGATCTGCGGTTCTCAGCTGGATCGGTCTCACTCTGGGGGTGTGCGGGTGGGGGTGGGGCAGCTAACAGAGCCTAGAACTGCCTCGGGCTCACCGGAGCTGGGGCTGCGGAGGAGGCCTCAGCAGGTCCAGCTCTAGGGGTCAGCGAGGCTGCAAACCGCGGGCAACGCGCAGCACGGCTTCCAGCGCCCAGGACACTCTGGGTCAAAACACCCAGCGTGCGCCGCCGCGAACCCTGGTGGGGGTTCTCCCTGGCACCACCGCGACTGCCTCCCATTTCTGGGTCGCTGAGGGCTCTGGCTGCCCCTCTTGGGTTCTGTGCCCAGCATCGCTCCCGTCACTTCTTAGCTCACCAGAACTAGCGGCAGAGCTACTCGGAGCCTGGTGGGCAGGAAGCAAGAAGGGCGAGCTGGGCCTGGGGCCTTTATTAGTGGCGCTTTTCTTCTTCTTTTTTTTTTTTTGCAGCCCCTGGTTTTAGAGAATGGGCTCTGGGCCATTTTCTTCTTTATCTTCTCCCCTTTTCCATAAAATGGGCTAAATAGCGTCTACGCCCCAGGCCGTGGTAAGAGACTGGGAGGAGGGCACCGCCTTGGCACCATGCGAGAATCACAGCATGTACTCAGCAAGTGGTTGCTATGATTATGAATTCATTGGTCAAGAAGGTGGCCCAACAGCAGACTGCGCTCAGAGGACTAAGCTTTACTGGTCATCACAGCCAGCGCGGTGGGCTTTGAACTCTGCTTTCTCCAGTCCTTCTCTGTGCTGTGCACATTTGAGTCTTAAGTGGCAAATTGAAGTCCAGGCCCAGCTGAGGAGGTAGGTACATGACAGTGGTAGGTACTAGCGTATTTTCTGTACAGAAACACTTTAAGGCTCCCTCCCCCCCTGGGGGGGGGGCGAACCCCAAAGAAAACAACGAAGAAAGAGCCATTTAAGAGGCAGGAGGTGGTGGCAGGGCACTGGGCTGTTTAGACCCCGGAGGACATTCAGGGAATATTTACCTTCTCAGATCACTGCTAAAGAAAGCGACAGCAAAAGAAAGGGGACCGAGAGAGGGCGGGAGGGCGGGAGGGGCGGAGAGAGAGTCGAGATGTGTTGTACACCTGCACGAACTCCCCACAATGAACATAATCATCACGCACTGCCGATACGTACTGATAAAAATTAAAACAAACTAAAAGAAACAAAGTGAGGCCCCGACAGGTTACTTTAGCTGCCCCGTGATCCAGGGCTGGTTCACATCAGACCCAGTCGGAACCAGCAGGCGGGGCCCTGGCCGAGCCCTCCGTGCCTCACACATGCTCCCCGCCCCGGCGGCGTCCGACACACTCACTGGTGTACAACGAGCCGTCGTCATCCTCATCCTCTTCCTCTTCCTCCTCTTCTCGCGTGTAGAGGCAAGAGGAGTCTTCATAGTCCGTCTGGTGAGGCACGTTTTCTTTGTTGTCATCACATTCAATCACGACGGTGGGCACTTGTCTGACGTCCGGCAGGCCCATGGGGCCTGCTTTCGTGACTCCGTCGCTCGAGTGCAGTCCGGAGCTGTGGTAGGAAGTGGAGCAGGGCGCTCGCTGCTCGGAGCTGTTGAGAGTGCAGGAGAGAGGAAACTCATCTCAGCAACCGTGTCACATCGAGGCCGTGAAGCGGTTCTAAACTTGAGCTGTCCAAGCCAGGTGTGCTGGCCAGTAATCCCGGCACTGTGGGAGGCTGAGGCAGGAGGATCGCAAGTGTGAGCTCAGCCTGGGCGACTGACAAGACTCAAGATGAAAATAAAACAAGCGTTTTAGGACAAGAGCGGTTCCCGACGGGGACTTGTGGGATGCGATGGGAAGTAAGAATTCTAATTCTGAAGATGGACAGTGGTGATTGTTACACAACGATGTGAGCACGCTTAATGCACTTAACTGCACACTGTGAAATGGTGAAGATGGTGATCTGGGGGGACGGCTGTTCTGGGGGTGGAACTGGAGGGTATCCCATCACTGGGCTCTACCCAAGCCTTTTTAATTTTGAGAGAAGGTCTCACTGAAGCAGGTCTTCAGCTTTCGATCTCCCTGCCTCAGCCTTCTATATGGATTATAGTGTGAGTCACTGCCCCTGGCTGTCCGCTGGCCCAGTACAACCTTTAATTCTTTTTCAGATTCATTGGAAATGGGATTTTTTTGTTTTTCTCATTTAACAGACTTATGAACTCAGGAACTCGATTTTACCATTTAAAATTGTTTAACACTAATTAATAAATGGGCTACGAGGTTGTATCACCTAGCAGTGAATTTTGTGTTCAAATATTTTATCCTACAGAATTCTTATTTATGGTACATTAAATCATGACTTCTCCTTGAAGCTTTCAATTATGCTTTAAACTGTCATGTCTATCTTTAATTCAATTAACTTGCTTTTATTGTTTCCAAAGAATTGTATTTCTCTGTTTTTCACATAACTCTTGGGTGATCCAAATGGAAAACCAGCTAATATATTTTGAGCTATGATGTTAGAAGCAATGAACCAAATCGACATTACAAACCTTTAACTGCTGAAAAATGCAGTATCTTGCTGGGCTGGATGGAGGTTAGTGGTAGAGTTCTTGCTTAGCATGTATCAGCACACGCAAGGGCCTGGGTTCCATCCTCAGCAACACCCACACCCACACCCACACCCACACCCACACCCACACCCACAGAATGTAGTAACTTCCCTAGTGGTTCAGGAAAGCCCACCTAGAACTCGCGGTGGAAGCAGGATAGATGGTCTCCCGGGCAACAACAGGGACTGTAAGTTGGATAATAGAACTTACTGCCTTTCCCAGTGTCAGTCACTGTATTCCAACTGTGCTTGGACTTCTACCCTGGGGATCGGGGTGGGGGGGGGAAATAAGGATGGCGGAGGCAAAAGTTACTGCCACCCTTGTGTTTGTGTCACCCGGCCTTCTCCTCTCCTGCTTTGTATTTTAATTAGCAGTGCTTCCTAGAAAGGGACAGAGTTTGGAAAGCAACAGCTGGGGGCCAGGGAGGAAAAGCAGATGACAGGTACCCTTCCCAGGCAAGAAGAATCTTCTGCGAAGACATAAAGTTGGAGGCCAGGAAGCAGAAGAGTTCTTGAAGGCAGGAGCCTCCAAAGTGATTCCGAGGGACAGACAGGGAGCAATGCTATGCAAGGAGAGGGAAGAAAGTCAGCCTCACCGGTGGTCTGTGAAAAAAAAAACCAGACGGGAGGTGTGGGGCTCTAGCAGGATGGGACTCCACGGAGGCGCCCCCTGCCGGTTGTGTTTGGGGTGTGCACCGCTGCTCCGCCCCGTGACCAGCCAACCAGGGTCAGCAAACTCAGCACCCACAAAGACACTTTATTTGTAAGGAGGAAAAAGCAGAAGACGCAAAACTTTCCCAGGGAGGAGGAAGGGGTTCCGGAAAGAAGCGTTCGATGGGGACCTTTGTTCTGGGGGAACCGTTTCTCCCCGGAACTTGTCACAATCTGAGGGACTCCCTGGGCTGACCTTGCATTAAACCAGGCACCCTCGCCCCTGCACACACTTCTCTAGGTGGGCTTTTGACTTCTCTCCGGAAAGTCCCAAAGCTTTGTGCGCAATCTGGTTTCCCTCTTCTTCCTCCATCCTTGTCCCGATATTGTTCCCAATGCAGTTTCTCTAGTGGAGTTTTACCTCCTAGTCAGGGTAGACGCAGAAAACCTGACAAGGCCCTTATTCTGTTCTTTCTCTTCCTACAGACACCCGCCATACTAGTAATTGCTTGCTGTTTTTGCAGACTGAAAAAACAAACCTGTAAGGCTGGTGTGACTGATATTATTATGTGCCAAAGGAAGTGGATTAGAAGCGTATTGAAGGGGTACGAACTAGGGGATTTAAAAAAAATTCTCAGGGGGATATCCGGTAGTGTACTGTGGGGGTCTTCGTGCTGTAGATTGGTTGGCATCTTTCTGAATGGCTTAGATAATGACAGAAGAGCATCCTCATCAAATATGCTGAGGAACTGAGGTAGAGGGTGAGGGACAGAAGGGAGAGGGGACAAAGGCCGCATTTCCTGGATGCCGTCTGCCATCCTCTCAATGTCCCCAGACAGCCTCCCATTTCGTCTTTACGACGACCTTGCAGGAGAAGGTACTATTCCTAGTTTATGAAGCAGAAAATTGAGACACAGAGATGGTAATTAACTAGCCAACAAATACAGGTGCGAAGGGAAGGAGTCGGAATTGGAGGCCACACCGTGACAATATTCTACATCCCCACATTGAACCGTGATTCTCCAGGTTTGTGTGCTTTGAGTACAAATCCCACTAACTGTACCCAAGAAGAGGGAGGAAACATTATGTGTGAAGAGATTCATTCATTATGTGTGAAGAGTGGGGATCATTTAAATCATAGTAGCTATGACAAGCAGTGGTGTCCTGTCCTGTCACAAACGGCACTGATTTTAATGGGTCCATCTTGGATGCTGAGTTCAGAACAGTCGAGAAAGTGGAGGAAGACTCGTCCATTTGCCTACTGCTGGGGCTGCTCTTGCGCCAAAATGGCAGAGTGGCTTCAGCGCAGCCCTAAATATTTACTGGTCCATTCTCTATACAAAAAGTTTGCTGGCCCTTGATTTAAAACACTTCTTAAACCTCCATTGTACTCACAGTTTTTTGTGTGTTTAAGCCATTATACTATTTACACTGTTGTTTATTTTTCTCTTCAAGCCAAAGCATCTTAAACACTTATTTTAGCTTTAAATAATGCATGAATCCATAACATGCTAATTATGTTTATAACTTGTTAAATATATACCATGTTTTCTGTTAATGCATATATATTTTGTTATTTATTTACTTATTTTTTAATTTATTTTGTTTGAGACAGGGTCTCCTTTTGTAGTTCAGGCTGGCCCTGAGCTCACTATGTAGCCCAGGCAAGTGTAAAACTCAGTAATCCTCCTGCCTCTGCCTCCTAAGTGCTGGGATTACAGGCGTGAGCCACCATGCCCAGCATTGTGGTGTGTGCTACTGATTGCTGGTGGGTGTGAGTCCCCATGCCCAGTATTGTTTTATGTGGTTACTGGGAATCAAACCACAGACCTTGCACTTGCTAGGCAGGCACTGGAACCACTGAGCTAAATCTCCGGCCCCCGATGCATATATATTTTATTATTCATATTATACACATTGATATGTGTATTAAAGAACATACTACAACTTTTTCATTTATTTTACTTTAATTATTTTCATGCTGCTACTTTTATAACAATTCATTTCAAACTTATTCTACCGGCCATCCAGCTCACCTCTACACTGGTACCAAGTAAGTTTGATTACATAATTCTCTCAGTTACAGCAAGGACCAGTTGTGGAGTCAACAGCTGCCTGGTGGAGATGCTACAGAAACAGCTGGAGATCTCTGCTGGCCAACCAGGTTGTGGCCCAAGCAGGTGTGGACCAAGCAGGTGCCAGAAGACCTGGCTTCTCATAGGGAGATAAAAGATACTGTTTAGTAAGTGAGGGGAATTCACCAAAAGGATTTTAAAACGTCTATCAATAAATGACCACTAAAGGCCAAGTATGTGGTCACCGAGGATGGAGATCTTTTCTTTTGATTAAATGCTAATCTGGACCAAGCCTAGTCTTTTCTTTCTTCTTCTGTTTTGGAGACAGAGTCTCACTTTGAAGTTCAGGCTGGGCCTGAGCTCACTATGGAGCCCCGGCAAGCCTTGAACTCAGCAATCCTCCTGCCTCTGCCTCCTATGTGCTGGGATTACAGGTGTGAGCCACCATGCCCAGCATTGTGGTATATGATACCGGGGCTCAAACTCAGGACCTTGGGCTTGCAGGGCAGATTCTGGAACCACAGACTCTGAACCACCCACTGAATTCCTAGCCAGGATCAAGCTTTTTCAACAGCGGCATGATTGACAGTTTGGATCAATGATTCTTTCTTTGGGGAGGAACTGTGCATTGTGGTAGGTTCTCACTCCTGGCTTCTACCTACTACACGTGAGTAGTAGCATTTCCTCCAACAGTGACAGCTGAAAGTATCTCAGAACATTACCAACGATGTATCTCTGTGGTGGAACAAGAATGGCCTTGGTTTGGGAAAGTCTGGCCTAGAACATCCACAATGGCTTCACTACCTGCTGTATTCTCAGGACTGGACCATGGGAGCAACTTTGGTGACCCAGGAATCCCCAGCATCCATCAAATCCTCCAGAGCGTGCCCTGCAGGGTCCTGACAAGAAGTGACTCAGCATGGCACCCCCACCTTGGACTGACACCTTGCTGCTACCGGGGTTCCAGTGAGTGAGCTGTTGGCACACTTACTATGGCTTCTGGGCTGTTACGCCATTGATATGAAAGCTTCATATTGGCTCTCCAGTGAGTCGGCTTTTCTCAGGTTGCTCGGATCAGCGTTTACTCAATGACACTCTCACGGCCTGAGTCCTCATGTCCTCCAGGTGAAAATCTGCTGCTTCCCTTAGGGGAAGCTGACTCGTGTGATCAGATCGACGCCGGACCTTTCGCACCAAAATTCTTTGCGTCACCTTTGGTCTGTTTAAATGGACTTCATTCCACATGGGTTGTGCTCTGCTCCTCCTCCCATTGGCTGGCTGACTATTACATCACAAAACATAAAGCACGGAACAACTTGTCCTAACCTGCTAGTGGAGCCTTTGATGATTTGTTTTTGTTTTTGTTTTGTTTTGTTTTGTTTTGTTTTGTAGTGCTGCTGATGGCACCTAGGCTCTTGCACACTCAAGGCAGGTGCTGTTCTGCCAGCAACATCTCCAGCCCAGCCTCTGTTTATTCTTACTGGATTATTGTTATAGAAAATGATAAAATTAACATTTTAAAATATACACATTTAAGCTTCACAACAACCTGCAAAGATAAATACTATTGTGCAGAAAGGAAAAACTCAAGGCATCAGGCCGTACAGCTAGGAGGGAGCAGGCATTCCCAAACTGAAGACAGTCTGCTGCAGGCCCTGATCGCTTACTGTTCTCTCTAGCCTACTTACTGCCTGTGCTGATACAGTGGTCCTGTCATGCTTTGGAACCTGACTCTTGCAGAATTCTTCCCTTCCCACCACTATGTAGTTCAGCCTCTGGAATCTGTTCATGTAATTTACTCAACTTAAAAAGCACCGAAAGTCCTCATGTAAACCAGAAATTTCAGTATTTTCTTTGCTGTGGCCTATGAGGTGTCTTATGATCTGACCTCCAATTTCTTTCCTTTTTTTTTAAACTTTAAGACATTTTAATAGACACACAGAAACATAAAAATGGAATGTTCATGGCGTAGCATGTGATGTTATAATACATGCATAATTTTTAAATCAGGGTAAGTGTATCTTTGTGTTTGCATGGGGGAGAGAGTGGGGATTGAACCAAGGGGCTTTGCACTGAGCTACATCCCCAGCCCTTTATTCTGAGACAGAGTCTAACAAAATCTCTAAGTTGTCAAGATTGGCCTCAAACCTGTGCTCCGCAGTGCTGGGATTAGTGGCATTTGCCACCATGCCTGGCTCCATAAATTGTCTTTCTTTAATACTGAGAATGTTATTTTTTTTACCTCGTCAATCTACTGTGCACCAGCATACCACAATGCACTGCTCCTATCTGGCTGTGATGTGGTGCCTCTGATCAACCTGATCCCCGTGCATTTCATTGGTTACTGTTCCGAGGACTCCAGCCACACAGGGACACCTGTCACTGCCCAAGAATGCTGTGGACTTCGCTGCATCCTTTCTCTGCTCCTGCTGTCACTCTGCCTTGGTACCTTCCCTTGTGAGTGGGGTCTGGAGCATCCTCCCCATGATCAAGGACAGATGAGATGCCCTTTCTTTTGTGTGGCCTTTTCTTTTTTTCAAAGGAAAATAACCCCTTCTCAGTGCATTCACAGCCTCTGCCCCCATCTCTGGTGTGGGATCTGTCACATTATAATTGCATGAATAAGTACCTTCCAATAACTCAGAGCCTCCCCAAGACAGAGACTAATTAGTAGTCATTGTCATACCTAAGTCTTATTATTGAGCATATTTTGGAACTGAAGGAAAAGTCAATTCGATGTTTGAATTCAAGTCTCTTGGAATGAGAGTAGGTCATGTTACATTACTGTAGTTTGAACCTTGTGTCCCCCAAATGTCCAAATGCAAAGATTTGCTCTACAGGATGGTGCTTTGTGAAGCAATGGAGCCTGTAGGAGGTGGAGCCTAGTGGGGGGTCTTTGGGTTATTGCAGGTGTACCCCGGTTTTTCTTGTTCCCTTGCTATGGGGTAAGCGGCTCTACTCTGATATATATATTCCTGCCATGATGTGATACCTCAGCTAAAGCAATAGGACCAACCTCTAAAACTGTGGTCCCAAACAAGCCTTCTAAATTTATAAATTAATTATCTCAGTTATATGTGTTAGTAATGGAACACTGACTAACAATTTCTATCACTTAATTTTCTAAAATGATTATCCTCAGTCCTTAGAGTGAGCTGTAGTGCTGTAAGGGGAAACAGGGGCTTCCAGTGTAGGAATTTGAGGTTCCCTTTCCTAAGAAGACAACCCAAAGAGTTCACACACAAAGATCTATGCAGAAAGAAGGCAAGGGTACTGATCTGACATGCTTCCTACCTTGGGACTATGTGTACACAGGAGATGTGACAGACAGCCTCAGGCTATCACTTCTTCCAGCCCTATGCTCACACCTGCCAGGCTATTGCAATTACAACTGCCCATTTAGGCTTCTGTATAAGGGGAGGTCACTGGGTTAGATGAGATTCACGCATTTCCTCTAATACTAGCATTTAATGATGAATTTAGGGAACTTAAATGACTTGCTTTCCAGGGAGAAAAGGATGACCTTCCGCTTCCCATTGTCTGTTCTTTTTCCTCAGAAATGTAAAAGGACCAATGTGCAGAAACTGAAGAGCATTCCACGACATTCAAAAGATGATGGAGAGTTGCATAATTCTGGGATATTTTTATGGTATAACTTAAATATACCAGGAGACCTCCATTGTTCAGGATGAAGGGGCATTGTTAAACATTCATCATCTCATTTAATTTTCACAAAAACTTGTAGAGTAAAGAAGGGTATTTTACTATTTTTTTCATGGATGAGGACATTAGGTCTTTAAGAATGTAAGTAATCAGGTGGCTGTGATCGATCACAGCAGAGATGTATTTTCTCACCCCAAGGCCCATGATCTTTCTACTAACCACACTGCCTGCCTTCTGCCAACTGACCAGTAATGTCTGTTATTTCCTATAATGTGTCTAAGTTGATTATTAAATGCAAATGATTCTTCAGTCTTTCTATTGAAAAGCAAAGAGAGCATATTCATGCAACCCATCTACTCTTTGGCTTGAATTTGGCTGTGAAGAGCCCCTGGTGAGAGGTCATGGTGGAACACACCAGTGGGCTGAATTCTGATCCTTGGGGGCAGGTGGCACAGTTAGACTGCGAGCAGCACATGACCGTGGGTGAGCACGGGTCCAGAGAGAATGGACTCCGAGAGGAAGGGGAGAATAAATACCAAGCTGGACAATGTGGTCAAGGATAATGGGCTGCTATCAATAAAAAGGTGCCACGCAAAGGGTCTGGTATCTTTGATGACAAATGTCCTTGAGGATAGAAAAGCATCACCATCGTTCTTCTGCCAGGACCCTGCTTTACTCTTCTGCAGTGCCCTACCCTTCCTTTCCGTATTGCATATTTATTGGTTTATCACTTGCCTCCCACTGTGAAGTAAGCCCCCAGCACAATGCCTTTGCTATGATCTTGTTTTCTTCCTAGTGGACTGAATAGCCTTAAGGCCTTCGTTCATGGAAAAGAATGGACAGTGAGGACTGAACAGATGTTTACCGAACAGAAACAAAAGGAATATTAAACATAGAAGCATTTGGAAAGCTGAAAACAGTAGCCCTAAATTGGTAAAAAGTACACATTTTAAATGGTCTCCAGCATGTTCCTGAGACGCAGTGAAGAAAAAGCTTTATCCTCCTTGTGATCCTGTCTCCATCAAGAATGACATTTAGATAAGTTTTCTCTTCGGAAAATGCCACTGTTTTCTGTGAGTCAACCAAGTAGGAAACTAAAACCATGTCACCAGGAATTTAGCACGGTGGTTCTGGTGCCTGCTTTGCAAGTACAAGGTACCAAGTTCAATCCTCAGTACTGACTGAAAAAAAAAAGAGCCTATTGCTGTCCCTCAGACCCCCATTTTCTTATCATTTAAATCATCACTTATTTACAAGGAATCTTTAGACTCTGAAAGTTTAGATTCTGACCTGTGTTCCTTGTTGGGTAAGAGTGAGGCACAGACTTTATTTTTAATAATTCAAAAAGAAGCAAAAGGTTGGGGTCATTTCACCAGTGGGGTGCCTCTGAAGGGGGCTTTACAATCTTCATCTCAGTCATAGGGCAAGGGCTGGCAAGGAGGAAGTATCATGTGGCAGCCTCCATGGGGCAGAATTAGAGGTTATCAAATATCTCTGCAGCTCATGCAAGGAAGTGGGGGCAAGCCACAAGATTAAAAAGTCTCTTTCATACCCTCAATTTTCCTTGAAAATCCTCAAGAACCATTTTGCCATCTTTTCTGAAGAAAAATGTGTAATAAAGGGATATTGCTCGCTGGCATCTGATTCCAAATGTGCTGATTTAAAAAATAAAAATCAAAAGCCACGAAGCTTCCCAAAGGACAGAGAAAATTTATTATCGACAAAGAGGACACTGCAAATGGAATTAAACTTCAATAGGAACAGTTTTTGTAATTGCATCTGCAGGAGTGATGAAGAGAGTTTTCAGAGGACAGAGAACAATCAGCCGTTTTCTTGGAGACCAAAAATGTGTGAAAAATTATGCTAGAAATTGCAGTGCCTGAGGCTGAAAAATGACAGAAATAACCACTGAAACCCAAGAAAACAGTTAATCAGCTTCATTTTAAGAAAGCAGGCACACATTGTGTGGCTTATCACGGCCTAGGATTAGCCTTCTAAGATAAGAAACACAACATTAGAGCTTTTGTTTTTTTGTTGGACTTCAGTCAGCAGGAAACTATGCCTCTCTATCTAGTTAAGGGCCGTGAGGAGGGAAGTGTACTTGGAATTTCTTTTCCTAGAAGTGGTAATGGGTTTCAATTAACTTGTTATTAATCCTTTCTCCCCCCCTTTCTGTCCTTCCAGGGACCAGGACCCCTGTTTCTGGAATGGGGTCTAGGACTGGGAAGAGTTAAGTGGTAAGACATACAGAGTGTGATCAACTGTCTACCCCCCCCCTTTCTCCGTGTCTGATGATGAAACAAAACAAAGGTGTCTCTACTTGATTTTATTTCTAAATGTCTGCCAGGGGCCTAGGGCACGCCTGATTGGGTGCGGCTGGTGGGACCGGGAGGACCTGTAATAGTGGGTGGAACCAAGGCTGGGCCATTCACTTGCTGTACCTGTTGGTCTTTGGTCCCATTTCAGTTAAGCACAGAATCTACTGACCTATCTTATAGGCTGCTGCAAGATCAGAGGAAAATCCTGGTACCGTGCGCTTCCCACACATCAAAGATGGTAGGTGCTGTTTCAACCAGGGAGGTACCTTCACACTAGCAATTTATCATACACTAATCACTATGCTATGTCAGCTAATGTCCCATTAATAGATATATCAATTAATGATTTACTAATGGTAGATGTTATTCATTAATTTATCAAATACTTCCTTTAGTGTTTTTTTTTTTTTTTTTTTTTGAGACAGGGTCTTGCTTTGTAGTTCAGGCTGGCTCTGAGCTCACTATGTAGCCCAGGCAAGCCTCGAACTCAGCATTCCTCCTGTCTCTACCTCCCGAGTGCTGGGATGACAGGCGTGAGCCACCATGCCCAGCACTGTGGTATGCGATATTGATTGTTGGTGGGTGTGAGTCTCCACACCCAGTG
This sequence comes from Thryonomys swinderianus, assembly GCA_004025085.1. NCBI lineage: Eukaryota > Metazoa > Chordata > Mammalia > Rodentia > Thryonomyidae > Thryonomys > Thryonomys swinderianus. Next base: position 66,677 of record PVIC010003274.1, read on the forward strand.
TTGTATGTGGTTACCAGGGATCGAACTCAGGACCTTGTGCTTTCAAGGCAGGTGCCGGAACCGCTGAGCTAACGCTCTGGCCCTAGTGTTTTTTATTTTTGAACTGCAAAACTTTTGTGGACAACAGCTTCCAAGAAAACTAACGAATCAATACTCTTGCTTTGGGAAAGGGCAGAGTTTCTGCAGGAGCAGACATAGAGGTTCAACTGTAGGTTCTGTTTTGAAAATATACTTCTTTTTCATCCTCTTAAGACTTCAAAAGAATGCACAGTATTACTGCATCTTTCTACTAATGATCTGCTTCTCAGCCTGGAAGGGGAGGAAGATATTGTCTTGCACCAACATCATATCATGCCCCTTGGAATAGTGGTTAGAACTGAAAAACATTATATGCAGCCACTTAAATATGGTATACATCCACCTTAAAAGCAAGCAACTAACCTAATGGAAGAAGTTGGTAATTCTGGCTTCCAAGGGCCAGGGACAAGTATCTAATAAGAACTGCAGCAGAGGTAGTATTCAATAGAAGAAGAGAAGTTTTCCTTGGAAAAATTTCATCTAACAATGAATGCCATTTACTCTACAATGAGTAAAACACTGAATTTCAAGTAAGTGCCAATTCATAAGCAAATAGTACCTAGGATTTCTAGATAGGGTAGTGATTCCCATCTGCTTAACATCATGGAGCACTGGAGTTGGCAGGTGAATGTTACAAACCCAAGTTGATGCAATGAATATGTCAGACTGTTAAGGTTCAAAAAGCCCTGGGGATTGCCAAGTTCAGGACCAAGTATTATTTTTTAGGACTTCCTGAGACTCTTGAGGCAACATGAAAAAAAAAAAGGCAATTGTCACCATGAAATAGATTTATTCTTGAATTATAAATTGTACTGTGTTCTTTAAAAATAATCTTGAAGTAATAGAGTTTTAGAGATGGAAAGGATTTGGGGGCTACCAATTTCAATTTTTCCTGTCCAATGTAAAAATGATTCCTTTTTCAATATTCTTGACAAGCAGTAATTTCATTGCTAGCAAATATGTAAATATAAAAAGGAGTAATATAGGAAGACAAAAACTATTTATATACCTACATTTATTAATACTACTTTAAAGGAAAGACTGCATTATTGTGTGTATAGTACAATGCTTGATTTGCAGTGCTCAGTAGGGGCGGCTGAAAGTTCAAGAAGATTCTGGAACTTTCCTGGCTCTGGTAGATCACTCTGGTAGTGATTTATCTGTGATAACACAGATATATCCCTTATTAAGTGTATTTCCCAGTGGAGGTAAAGCCATTCTGTTTCTAAAACTCATTTAGCAAATGATCAGACCTTCAAGGTTTTCCTTTGTGTAAATAAACATGTAAACTCTCTGGGACTGGCGTTGGCCTGATCTGTCTCGAAGATCTCCAACGTCCTCTCTAGTGGCTTGAGGTTCTTCCATATGTCTGATTATACTTTTCTGTCATTATTCTTATTCTCTATGACTAATCTTCCAAAGATGTGAGGAGTAACAAGAGGTTACCCCTCCCACTCTGCAACTTCCTGGTATGACCTACACAGTCTATTCCCAGCTCCTGGTGTAAAGTCTGGTTCCAAAAAGGTGTTTGTTGAGAACTGTTGACAGACCTGTTAGTTACTAAGTGTTATGGTTTGACTGTGTACCCCCAAATTCATGTGCTAAAAAAGTAATTCCCAGCAGGATACAGGAGTGCAGGGGGAGGGGCCAATCCAGGCATCTTCTCACTGTAGATTGGATAGGCTTTGCTGACAATCAGACACCAGGAATAAGACAAAGAAAGGGGTAAGGGCACGCTTAGGTGTCTGGTGTGAACAACCGGAAGCATGAAGCTGCCTTTCATTAAGATGGGAAAGACAAGGGCTGGGGATTTAACTCAAGTGGTACTGTGCTAACTTTGGACACACAATGGCCAGAGTTTGATCTGGTACCGTCAAAAAAAAAAAAAAAAGGAAAGACTTCCCAGAGAACATTCCTAAAATTCCTGTTGGGTCAAGAAGGCCCCCTACCACACTTCTTTTTGCTGAGAGAAAACAAGAGAAGAGAACTCAGGACTAAATTAGCATCAGGGAGAAAAGCAGTGGCTGGTTAGAATTTAAAGTCTCAAGTCCAGAATGGAGGCTAACTAGATCAACAGTTTACTGCAGATATTAAAAATAAAAAGTTGCATAATATTTGGAATGAGAAAAACATCACCTCCCAGAAAGACACGAATCACACTGACAGAGAGAAACAAAGACAATCTCATTTGCAGAAACAGGCACAAAGAAAAAATCCAGCGAGACTGGATGGGGCCCATTTGCAATGTTCCTGTTACAGGCACTGAGGACAAATTTTATGTGCTCTATAATTTTGCTTAATGTTCAGGGCCATTTATTGGGCATTTACAATGTGCCATGCAATGACCCGCTAACTCAGACTGATTAAATCATTTGATCCTCACAAATAACCCGAATGAGACTGGGAGTATTATTATCGTCCTTGTTTTATAAAAGAGGAATGAAAGATCAAAAGAGGTTAAGCAACATGCTTTGCTAATAAGCCATGAGTGAGATCCAAATTCTGGTGCTCAGTTCCGGAACTCACACACTTGGTCATGTGGTGGGGGCTCCTTCCAGCTCAGCTGTGCTGACACAGATCAGCCCAGTTGGCTTCATCTGGCCTCACATTCCTTTGTTCTTTACCTCTCCCCTCAAACTGGATGAGCCAAAGCTGGAAGTAAGTAACTGCCATGTTTTAGGGCCACCAAGCAGATTTAGTGAGCGTGTGATTAAAAAATGGCTTCATACAAATCAGAACAGACTTAGCAAAACCTCTGGTGGTGGGGGGACTGCTGCACCTGCCTGGCAAGTGCAAGGTCCTGAGTTCAATCCTAGTACAGAAAAAACAAAACCTCTGGGGAATGTATACAAGATATAAAAGGTCTAGAGAAGCCCTTAGATCAAGCATATGGTAAGATCTTCAAAGATTTGAAAGCTATTTTCTTTTTAACCCTTTCTCTATACAACAGTGGGGCTAGAACCCAGGGCCTCAAACTGAACAAAACATCCTTCACCCTTTTTTTCATCTTCAGAAAGGGTCTTACTAAGTTGCCCCAGAGGGCCTTGAACTTGCGATACTTCTGCCTCTGTCTTCTGAGTAGCTGAGATTATAAGTATGTACCATCATGCCCAGGTAAAAGCTTTTTATAGGAGAGGAAGATCCAAAATAAGATTAAGGAAATATGTTACAATTGGTAAAACACTTTAAGTAATATAAAAAAGAATTTTCTAGTAGTCAGACCTTCTTGCCAATGGAGCAGGATGTCTCAGGGCCGAGGCTGCCATTCAAGCAGAGACTAAATAGTTGGGGACAACATGCTGGGTAGACGCTGGTTGCCTAGATGGCTTTCAGATCTCTTTCAATGATAAGATGACAATTTTATAGATA